>OY720441.1:223350086-223456161 GCA_963082915.1 Dolichopus griseipennis | reverse complement strand
GGAAGTATTTTGTTTTACTTTATGCAAATCCCTAATGAGGGAGGTTTCGTTATTATATCTGTTTGAATAAAACTTATTTATTAACAAGTGAAGAAACAGTCAGTCGGTGCAACCGACTTAGAAATAACCTACACTTATTTGGTTCAAATTTAAGGACATATCCATTAGTCATTTTAACACCATAAAAGCTGTTATTAATTTGATCGTAAGACATAGCTAACCAAATTAACTTTATAATACTAAAAACATTTTCTAATTACACTATCTATTAAAAAATATTACAAATTCTTACTAATTTATCTATTTAAAAATACTAAAAAACAAACAAACTTGAAATAAATGAAAATATATTTATCCCAATTCGATTACAAAATGAAAAAATTCTAATTATTAAATTTTGTGATAAAAAGATAATCAAAGCATAAAATATATAATAATCCAAAATTTTAAAAATTGCAATTATTTTAAATGGTTAGTTTATATACCTAATAGAAAAGCTTACAAACGCAAAATATGCAATAAATATATTTCTAAAATACAATTACAAATTTAGACCTTTTCATATAATTCATTTAAATATTCAAATAAATTTTACATAAATGCAGGAAGTACCTTTGAATATAGCTGAACCACCACATAGGAAATATATTCTTTGGCTTTGAAATTAAACTCAACCAGAACCAATTCCCATGGTACTTTAATTACTAGTAACCTAGAGTTTAAATTACATCAAATACCGGCATTATTTTTTGAGTTATGGTGTTTCTAAGATATATGTTTGTTAGTCCTTGAACTTGTCAAGGGTTCCAGAACCCCAAACCATGGTACGATTTCGCCCATATGCAGTCCCGTCATACTTTCAATACTAGTTAACCCTTGTATACAATTGGAACGTTCTATCTTAATTTTAAGTTACTAGTTTTATTAATTTCGATGATAAGCTTTTTTTTTCGATGATAAGCATTTTGGGGGTCTAAGAGAGGTCCTGAACCACCACTCCAAATGATCCCAAATTAGGGGGGCACGGGAGAAATAGTAAAGAACACATTGGGCCAAATTTGAAGCTTCTACATTTTTTCAAGTTGTTATCTTTATTAATTTTAAAGATATGCTTTAAAGTCTTCGGAAATGTGTGGCTGGTCCCCGACCCAGTACTCCAATGGGACCCAAATTCCCAAGTCGCTTAGGAGATAGGAGGGGACACCCTTATACCAAATTTGGAGGTTCTATCTTCATTGGTTTCGGAATTATGCTCGTTTGTCCTAAATTCGATCAAAAAGTTCTAGGTTCCGAACGCATGGTCCAATCCCGACCTTACGGAATCCCCGAAGTAGTTTCATTACTAGTAACCTAACGCACAAATTTGATTAAGAAAGCGTCATTAGTTGTTGAGTTATCGTGATTTTTTATATATGTTCGTTAGCCCTTCGATCGATTAAAAGGTCCAGAATCATCAAGATAGCTCCATTGTTTTTTGAGTTATCGTGCCTACGGACGGACGGACGGACGGACATGGCTATATCGACTCAGGCGGACACGCTGATCACAAATATATATACTTTTCCATATCTAGCTCGCTTCCTTTAGGTGGTTACAAACACCATACCAAAGTTAATATACCCCCTTACCTATTCTATAGGTGTAGGGTATAAAAAGATTTCTTTGCGTTTATTCCTTTTATTAATAAAACTTTTCCTTTTTTTATAAATATGAAAACAAATATTTTTGTTCTTAGATTAATCCTTTTTTTTATAATTTTAATATAATCTCCGTAAAAATATATTCCATAAATTTTGTTAAGAATCTGTCTGTTTTATATAATTTTCCTGTTAAATATTTTTTTTTTTTGCTAAAAAATATTTCATAAAATATTTAAAATTTAGTGATATAATAAGAATTATCTTATCAAAGGAATTACTAAAAAGTTTATTTTATATTAACCATGTTTTATTTCTTAATAATATTCAATTGTAAAATTTTTTTTTTTTTTTTGTTTGAAATTTATTCAATTTTTTAAAACTCTAAGTAGTATACAATGCACATATACATACATTAAAATAAAACAGGTAAAGAAACAGTCAGTCGGTGCAACCGACTTAGATATACCCTACACCTTTTTGGTTCAAATTTAATGACATATCCATAGACCATTTTAACACCATAAAAGTTGTTATTAATTTGATCGTAAGACATAGCTAAACAAAGTAACTTTATTATACTAAAAACATTTTCTAATTACACTATCTATTAAACAATATTACAAATTCTTACTAATTTATCTATTTAAAAATATTAAAAAACAAAAAAAATTGTTATAAATGAAAATATATTTATTCCAATTCAATTACAAAATGAAAAAATTATTTTTTAATTTAATATTAAAATTATTTAAAATGGTTAGTTTATATACCTAATAGAAAAGCTTATAAACGCAAAATATTTGCAATAAATGTATTTCTAAAATACAATAATTCGACCTTTTCATATAATTCATTTGCATCAAGTACCTTTGAACATAGCTGAACCACTACTATTAAGTCTAAATTTCGGGGACACATACGAAATAGGAAATATATTCTTAGGCTTCCAAGATTATACTCGTTCGGCCTCAAATCGATCTAAAAGCTTCTAGAATCCGAACTCATTGACCAAACTCGATCAGACCAAATCCCATGGTACTTTCATTACTAGTAACCTAGAGTTTAAATTTCATCAAAATAGCGGCATTATTTTTTGAGTTATGGTGTTTTTAAGATATATGTTTGTTAGTCCTTGAACTTTTCAAGGGTTCCAGAACCCGAAATTATGGTACGATTTCGCCCATATGCAGTCCCGTCATACTTTCAATACTAGTTAACCCTTGTACACAATTGGAACGTTCTATCTTAATTTTAAGTTACTAGTTTTATTAATTTCGATGATAATCTTTTACACATTGGGGGGTCTAAGAGAGGTTCTGAACCACCACTCCAATTGATCCCAAATTAGGGGGGCACGCAAGAAATAGTAAAGAATACCCTGGGCCAAATTTGAAGCTTCTACATTTGTTTCAAGTTACTATCTTTATTAATTTCGAAAATGTGCTTTAAGGTCCTCGGAACTGAGTGGCTGGTCCCCGACCCACTACTCCAATGGGGCCCAAATTTCAAAGACACTTATGAAATAGGAAGGGACACCCTGATACAAAATTTGGAGGTTCTATCTTCATTGGTTTCGGAATTATGCTCGTTTGGCCTAAATTTGATCAAAAAGTTCTAAGTTCCGAACCCATTGTCCAATCCTCACCGTACGTAATCACCGCCGTAGTTTCATTACCAATAACCTACAGCACAAATTTCATGAAGATAGCCTCATTAGTTGTTGAGTTATCGTGATTTTTTATATACGTTCGTTAGTCCTGACATCAATTAAAAGGTCCGGAATCCGAACCGTTGGGCTGATTTGGCCCTTATATATTCCGCGCTGTACTTATAGTACTAGTTAACCCTTGTACACAATTTCAACGGTCTATCCTAATTTTAAGTAACTATTTTTAGTAATTTCGATTATAAGCCTTTTAAACTTGGGAGGTCTGGAGAGGGGTACAGAACCACCACTCCAATTGATCCCAAATTAGGGGAACACACAAGAGATAGTAAAGAACACCCTTGTAGCAAATTGGAAGCTTCTACATTTTTTCAAGTTGTTATCTTTATTAATTTTAAAGATATGCTCTAAGGTCTTCGGAAATGTGTGGCTGGTCCCCGACCCACTACTGCAATGGGACCCAAATTCACAAGACACTTAGGAAATAGGAAGGGACACCCTGATACTCAATTTGGAGGTTCTATCTTGATTGGTTTCGGAATTATGCTCGTTTGGCCTAAATTCGATCAAAAAGTTCTAAGTTCCGAACCCATGGTCCAATCCCGACCTTCCGCAATTCCCGAAGTAGTTTCATTACTAGTAACCTACAGCACAAATTTGATGAAGATAGCGTCATTCGTTGTTGAGTTATCGTGATTTTTTATATTTGTTCGTTAGCCCTGAAACCGATTAAAAGGTCCAGAATCCGAACCCATGGGCCGATTTCGCCCATATGCAATCCCCGCCGTAATTGCAGTCCTAGTAACCTACAGTTAAAATTTCATCAAGATAGCTCCATTATTTTTTGAGTTATCGTGCCTACGGACGGACGGACATGGCTATATCGACTCAGGCGGTCACGCTGATCACAAATATATATACTTTTCCATATCTAGCTCGCTTCCTTTAGGTGGTTACAAACACCATACCAAAGTTAATATACCCCTTCACCTATTCTATAGGTGTAGGGTATAACAAGTAAAGAAACAGTCAGTCGGTGTAACCGATTTAGAAATACCCTACACCTATTTGGTTCAAATTTAATGAGATATCCATAAGTCATTTTAACACCATAAAAGCTATTATTAATTTGATCGTAAGACATAGCTAACCAAATTAACTTTAAAATACTAAAAACATTTTCTAATTACACTATCTATTAAAAAATATTACAAATTCTTACTAATTAATCTATTACAAAATATTAAAAAACAAAAAAAAATGAAATAAATGAAAATATATTTATTCCAATTCAATTACAAAATGAAAAAATTTTAATTTATAAATAAAAAGCTTATCAAAGCATAATACATTTAATAATTAAAATTTTTCAAAATTGCAATTATTTTAAATGGTTAGTTTATATACCTAATATAAAAGCTTATAAACGCAAAATATGCAATAAATGTATTTCTAAAATACAATTACAAACTCAGACCTTTTCATATAATTCATTTAAATATAAAAATAAATTTTACATAAATGCAGCAAGTACCTTTGAACATAGCTGAACCAATATAATTAAGTCTAAATTTCGGGGACACATAAGAAACAGCAAATATATTCTTTGGCTTCGAAATTATACTCGTTCGGCCTCAAATTGATCAAAAGCGTCTACAATCCGAACTCATTCACCAAACTCAACCAGAACCAATTCCAATGGTACTTTCATTACTAGTAACCTAGTGTTTAAATTTCATCAAAATAGCAGCATTATCAGCATTGAGTTATGGTGTTCTTAAGACATATGTTTGTTAGCCCTTGAACTTTGCAAGGGTTCCAGAACCCAAACCATGGTACGATTTCGCCCATATGCAGTCCCCGTCATATCTTCAATACTAGTTAACCCTTGTACACAATTGGAACGTTCTATCTTAATTTTAAGTTACTAGTTTTATTAATTTCGATGATAAGCTTTTGCACATTGGGGGGTCTAAGAGAGGTACTGAACCACCACTCCAATTGATCCAAAATTAGAGGTACACGCAGGAAATAGTAAAGAAAACTAATGTGCCAAATTTGAAGCTTCTACATTTGCTTCAAGTTACTATCTTTATTAATTTCGAAAATATGCTTTAAGGTCCTCGGAACTAAATGGCTGGTCCCCACCCACTACTCCAATTGAGCTCAAATTTCAAGGAGTCCAAAAAAATCGAAGCGACACCCTGATACCAAATTTAAAGGTTCTATCTTCATTGGTTTCGGAATTATGCTAGTTTGGCCTAAATTCGATCAAAAAGTTCTAAGTTTCGAACCTATTGTCCAATCCTCACCATACGCAATCGCCGCGTAGTTTCATTACCAATAACCTACCACTAATTTCATGAAGATAGCATCATTAGTTGTTGAGTTATCGCGATTTTATATATATGTTCGTTAGCCCTGAAATCGATTAAAAAGTCCAGAATCCAACCCTTGGGCCGATTTCGCCCATTTGCAATCCGCGCCGTACTTTCAGTCCTGGTAGCCTACAGTTTCCAAGATATTTCATCAAGATAGCTCCGTTAATTTTTGAGTTATCGTGCCTACGGACAGACGGACGGACATGGCTATCTCGACTAAGGAGGTCACGCTGATCACAAATATAAATACTTTTCCATATCTAGCTCGCTTCCTTTAGGTGGCTATTCTATAGGTGTAGGGTATAATAAAAGTGTATTGGTGCGATTACTGATTTTGTAGAATTTAATTTAGTTGCTGTTAGATGTTTTTTTATAATGTTATTGGTGTTTGGACTGGTTCTAGGTTTTCAATTTTGTAATGGTTTAGTTTCTTCAATTTTATACTAAAAAAACAATTAAAAAATGTAATATTAATTTCACTAATCATTGTGGGATGTATTTGGAATTCATCCCAATATGTGTTTATTTTTGTATCGTACGTGATGTCGTTTATTTTGACTTCACAATCGTTAAAATGAATCAATTTTATGCCTTCTAAAGATTGTGTTATGCCGCATGTGGTGATAATTTTGGTTTCTTCGATATTAATTAGCAGAACGTAATTTGGTTCAAGTTGATAGAATTGTGAAGTAGGTTCAATGTTGTGCAGTTGACATTTTGCTGGTTGACTTCTCATACTTACCTATACATTCGGAATCTGAAATAGACATTCTTCTTGCCTTTTCTTGACAAAAAAAAGTGTTCTCTATTTAAGAACATTTGTCATCTAAGTATTTTTTTTGTATTTCGTCATTATTCATCAAGAGAAAAGGTTTTGAAAAACTTATTTCGGTTTGATTTATTGGTAATAGAATTTAGAAACATTTACCAATGAGTAATAATTTTCTGATACTATTGGAATTATAATATTGAAAACTATATTAGTATGTGTTGTAATATGCTTGAATTTTTAATAGTTCATAGATATGTTCTGCAGATTAGATTGTTAAATTTTGATTTTTGAAATGTGAACTGATGTCTTTAATTTCCTTTGGGTTTAGGATTTGCTTGGAAATGATATTCAGTTAGCTAACACAATTGCTTCGGCAATGTTGTTCAAATGGGTGTGTAATATATTTATATGGTAATTTATTTGATTTAAGTATTGTAAGTTTTTTAATTTTGTATCGTCTCTTATTATACTGTTTCTGACTTTGTCTTGGGTATCTTTAATAAAGTTGACAATTGCATCCTGTTGGCAACTTATGTCATCAGTAACATTGCCGAACCGTTCTATCAATTTGTTGTTTAATATAGTTTGTTTGTCAATTTGGCCTTTAAGTATGTGTTCGTTGTTCATTATAGTCTGAATTTCTTTATTAATTTTAATGGCGTCGTTATTATCCATATTTCCGGTTATTCGTTTTATCAGGGTTCCTAGTCCATCAACAAAGCCTCTTTTGGGTCTAAAATGCGGTGTCAATGTATCGTATATGTGTTTTAGTTCTTCGATTCTCAGTTTAGTTATGTTAATAGTTGTTCCCAGGGTCTCCAGGTCGTCAAATTGATGTAATGATTTTTCAATTTATTGTCAATGTTTTGTTGGTATTGTCCCAGTTTTATTATGTGGAGAAAATTAATATGTTACGCAGTGTCATTGGTAAAATACTTTTGTTACTCGTCAGATCTTGTATTTCTTTATGTAAATAATAGTACCTTCTTTAAGTGAGACTGGCTCTTCACGGTCTTTGTTTAGTTTTTCAATATTCTGTTCTACTCTATTTTGAATTTGCGAATTTATTTGGGGATCAAATTTTGATTGAAATTTGAGTAATTTTTCCAGATATTCATGAGCGCTTGAATGATTTTGAATATTGAATTGATAGGATCTACCATAAAAGGCTTCATAAGGCGTAACTTTGTTGGTGGAGTGGATGGCGATGTTATAAGTAACAAGTGTTTCAGAAAGAATTTATTCATGGTTTCTCTTCTTTACTTTCTCATTTACATTTCTGTATATTTCTGTTAGAGTTGAATGAAACCTCTCTACTGGAGAATTTTCACTGATTTACTGATGTGTGATGAAGATTTACGTTGTATTGTTTACAAAAGTCTTTGAAAATTAAGGACGTAAGTGCAATGGCAGAATCCGCAATTAATTTTTTTGGGATGGCGGAAAGGCTCATGTAATTCTTTAATGTTTTAATTATAGAAATATTATTTCGGGCAGAGTGGGTGGGTGTACGCACTTGCGATATTCGAAAATCGAGAATTGTTAGAATCATTTTATTATTTATATGTGAATGTTTCTAAATGTCTATGTGAACTATTTCTAAAGGTTTTGTTGCTATTTCTGAAATTGTGATTTTCATTACTTGTGGGTCTCTATGAATTTAATATTGTACTGGCTTAATTTTTTAACAAGGAAAGAAACAGTCAGTTGGTGCATCCGACTTAGAAATACCTAAAACCTATTTGTTTCAAATTTAATTAGAAGTCAATAAGTCGTTTTAAAACCATAAAAGCTTTTATTTTTATTTATTTATTTATTTTATTTATTTATTTATAATTTATCTCAAGAGAGCTTAAGACACGTACAGAGTTTTTAAGAATTATCACCTCTATTCTACTACTAAAAAGTGATTCTCGATTCCGACTTAACGTTATAAAAACTGCTAAAATCTACGAAAGAAATTTTGATTCGTGCCATATTCGTACTTCATATTATTTCGTGGTCAGTTCTTCTGTACATATCAATAAAAAGATTTAAATGAATTTAAATTTTTTTTTAATTGTTTAGTTAACTTTGTTTTATAAAAATATTTAAATCTTTTTTCTTTTATAAAAATATTTAAATTCGAAATATTTTTCAAATTACTACAAAATTGAAAACAATCATCATTTTTTTTTAAAACAATGAATTTAAACGTCAAAATTGCCATTGCAAATTTAATTTTCTACGAGAGAATTTAGAATCAATTAAACTTTTTGTTCGTAGCGTAGCCAATTTTTCGTAGAAAGTCTATGAGGGAATTTAGAATAGGGGTGAATGTGTTATCTTACTGTTATGAATTGAATTCGAGGTTTATGATACTCTTCCTTATTAATGGTAAAATCTAATATATAAAGAAGAAAATTTGTTTGTTTGTTTGTTTGTTTATTTGTTTGTTTGTTTGTTTGTTTGTTTGTCCAGGATTCACGTGAAAACCACTGGTCCGATTGACACCAAATTTTAGAGGAATAATTTTGGGAGTCCGGGGGGTGACATAGGCTATGTCGCATTTTTATAAGTCAGCAGGTTGCGGCTCCAGAGCCGTTTTAAGCTTTTTCGTTTTTTTGATGTCAGATCGAAACGGTTCGACCGATTCACTTGAATTTTTGCACGAATGTTCTTCTTATTACACGGAATTAATGGTATAAAACTGGTTGGAATAAATTAACCCCTTTCGGCCCGGCGGGCTTCCAAAAAATTTTGTGTTTCCGATTTGTGTCCAATTTTACAGAGTGGTTTTGCAGTCAAAATGAGAGGCTGGCACAAATTTTTGTTGGGTTCGGTTAACCCGTTTGGGCACGAGGGCGCAATGAAGCTTTTTCAATGTTTTTGATGTCGAGCCGAAACAGTTTGACCGATTGACTTGAAATTTTGCACAAATGTTCCTCTTAGCAACAGCAATTAGTTGCATAAATTTGGTTGGAATAATTTAATCCATTTCGGCCTGGCGGGCTTCCAAAAAATTTTGTGTTTCCGATTTGTGGCCAATTTTACAAGGTGGTTTCGCAGTCGAAAATAAAGTCTGGGACAAATTTTTGTTGAATTCGGTTAACCCGTTTGGGCACGAGAGTGCAAAGAAGCTTTTTCAATGTTTTTGATGTCGAGTCAAAACTGTTTGACCGATTGACTTGAAATTTTGCACAAATGTTCCTCTTAGCAACCGCATTTAGTTGTATAAATTTGGTTGGAATAAATTAACCCATTTCGGCCTGGCGGACTTTCAAAAACTTTTGTGTTTTCGATTTGTGTCCAATTTTACAGGTTGATTTTGTAGTCTAAAAGAGAGGCTGCAAAAAGTTTTAGTTAAGTTCGATTAACCCATTTTCCACGACGACGCTATGAAGTTTTCTATATATTTTATTTTCTTATACGATTAAAAGTATTTTATTGAAAATTTTGTACCAGCATTTTAATTAAAACCCACAGGGTTAATTTGGTTTTGACCTGTGTGTGCGTTTTGAACAAAGATTCAATGAAATTTTCAGTTTTCTTCAAATGAAATCTAAAAATCAAAAAATTCAATTTGTTATATTAATGCTTAAATACACAGTATTTTAAAACAGTTTTTCCAAAAAATAAGCAATGCACATTGACCGAAATTAAAATGATATCTTTTGACCCAAGCGTACCACTTAAAACTGGAACGCTTGGCATTCTTTGTTTTCTTTTCCTTATTTCGAAGATACCTAATTATTAAAAATAAATTGTACTAGCAGTCAGAGTTTGATATTTGTTCAGTTAAGACTGAATTAATATATGTAATTAAAAAATAAATTAATATTGTAACAATAAATATTGTAACAAAAATAAATTAATATTGTAACAATTAATATATGTAATTAAAAAATAAAATAATATTGTAACAATTAATATTGTAACAAAAGTGAAATAAATTAATATTGTAACAATTAATATATGTATTAATTAAAACATAACATTTTTAACATAACATTTTTGGTGTCAGGTGTGGGGTTGACTGGATAAAGCATCTGCCAGTCAATCTATAAAAAAAAAAGTGAAACAATAAAAAAAAAATATATACTTAAAAGATATTGCACAAGACTCCTTCTGCTTAAAGTTCACCAGAGTCTGGGTGAACGATATCTTTATAAAAAAAAAAGTTTTCATACAACAAGTTTACTATAAAATTACAACAGTTACAACAAATTTCAACAATTACAACAAATTTCAACAATTACAACAAATTTAAATAATTACAACAATTATAATAATTTCAACAAAAAAAAATATTTATACAACTAGTTAACTACAAAATTACAACAATTACAACAAATTTCAACAATTACAACAAATTTCAACAATTACAACAAATTTCAACAATTTTCAACAAGGAACGACTCAACAATCAAGCACAACAGAATTTAAGGTTAAAATTTGATTTCGAAATTTAAGTTAAGTAAATTCTTTTAAAACAAAAAAAAAATATTCCAAATAAAAAAAAAAAAAATTAAATTCTTTTTGTAATAAAAAAAAAAAATTTTTTTTAATTTAAGTTAATTCTTTTTTAAAAAAAAAAAATCTAAATAAAAAATCAGTTCAATAAATTTTTTTCTTTTACAACAAATTTCAACAAGGAACGACTCAACAATCAAGCACAACAGAATTTAAGGTTAGAAAATTTGATTTCTAAATTTAAGTTAAGTAAATTCTTTTAAAACAAAAAAAAAAATATTCCAAATAAAAAAAAAAAAAAATTAAATTCTTTTTGTAATAAAAAAAAAAAATTTTTTTTAATTTAAGTTAATTCTTTTTAAAAAAAAAAAAATCTAAATAAAAAATCAGTTCAATAAATTTTTTTCTTTTACGAAGAAAGGAATTTTTAAGTTGTTGTTTCTTGAACATTTATAACAAAAAAAAAGGGGAAAATTTTTGTGCATTTGCGTTATGAATTATTTTTTTTTGGTTTACTATATAGAACTCTGACTCATTTAATAAGAGGATAAATTTGTAGATTATTTTTGTATTTTCTTTTGTTATTTTACTTCGCATGAGTGGTGTTAATTTTAATATCAGTTTAAGAAATGGAAAAATACCTACACCAACTGATAAAAACCAAACTTCCATGCCTTTAGGACGTTCTCCACCATTACCTAGAAAATCGGAGACTCTAAATAAAACCCAAAACGAAGATCCGAAAACATCCGAAAGCCCGAGTACTTCAAATACAGATTCAATTAAAAATCCTCTAAATAAAATAGAAAACTTTCCATTAGTTCAGCCTATAAAACAAACAAATAAAATGGCTAAATTCGATATTAATCAAGAAAATAAAATGATTCCCGAATTTAGCGGGAATCCAGTAGAATTACATAGGTTTATCCAACTCGCGGAGATACAACACAGCAGAGCTGTAAGTGATGAAAATGAATCCGAAAAGCGTGCATATAACGCTTTATTAAGGTATAAAAAGTTTGATGTATGGGAAGATTTAAAAGATTCTTTAACGGAAAAATATTCTAAAACTAGATCAACACAGTTGGTTCAATTAGAGGTTTTTGGGCTAAGTCAAGGTCCAAAATAGACTATTAACAAGAGCTGAAAAACTTTTAGACGAATTAAACTTAGCAGCCATAAAAGATGCTACCTTCGAAGGTGGCAGGTCAGCAATTAGAGAATTAAATGAAAAAACAGTGATGAATAATTTTATAAAAGGACTATTAGACCCAATAAGGCTAATCGTTCGTACAGCTCGAAAAGAGACTTTAGGTGAAGCTATAGATTTAGCTATAGAGGAGGAAAAGTTAAGTAAAGCAACCAATTTTAGAGGGAATAGTCATTATACTAATAATAACAAAAATATTAATTATAATAACAATAACAATAGACCATATTGCAGTTTTTGCAAAACACAAACCCATCATACTAGGGATTGTCGAAGGACAGCCCAGCAACCTAATTTCAGACCAAGGTTTAATCAAAATAATTTTCAAAGACCCAATACAAGTTCTACTCCGCAAATTGCTACCATAACTGAAAAGAAAATTTGCCGCTACTGCAAGAAACCTGGTCATACCATAGAAGAGTGCAGAAAACGCGCTTTTATGGAAAATAAAAAAAGTAATAATAATAAAACTATTCTTCAAACATCACAAGATTACTCGGAAAACTACAACCAGCCTGGTCCGTCGGGCCTCAGGACACAGGCAAGCACTCTAAAATAGAGCGCCCAAATAATTTAATTCCAAAACAAAATTCTAATAAGATTGAAATTCCAAAACAAAATTCTAATAAGGTTGAAATTCCAAAACAAAATTCTAATAAGGTTGAAATTCCAAAACAAAATTCTAATAAGGTTGAAATTCCAAAACAAAATTCTAATAAGGTTGAAATTCCAAAACAAAATTCTAATAAGGTTGAAATTCCAAAACAACATTTTAGTAACGATAAAATATATACAAATAAAATAAGAAATAAAACTTTTTCTAGTACATTAACTCTTGAAGTACAAGGTACTGAAAATCCATTATGTAAATTTTTGTTAGATTCAGGTGCAAACATCTCTTTAATAAAGGCTAAGGCATTACACGACGAAACAATAGTCGAGTTAAATAGTGTCGAAATTACGGGAATTTCTGACATACCAATAAAAACATTGGGTACTACGATACTTAATTTAAAAACGTCTAAAATTATTTATCCTATTAAATTTCATGTAGTCCCTTCCAATTTTCCAATATTACAAGAAGGCATTATTGGAGAGGATTTTCTAAAAGCTACAAATTCTATAATTGACTATGGAAACAACAAAGCTATTTTTCAATTAAATAATAATAAAATCTCATATAATTTTGATATATTAGACGAGAAAATATCCATACCACCAAGGACAGAAAAATTAATTAAATATGGTTCGATTAAAATAAATAATGAAGCTTTTGTTTACTCCAATTCAGAAGAATTAGTAAAAGATGGTATCTACATTTCAAATAGCATCGTAACACCTAAAGACGGTTTTATTTATCTTAGCGTATTAAATACTAGTACGCTACCCATAGAAATTGGGAAAAATCTTGCAATTGAAATAGAATCTTTAAACAACTATAATGTATATAATCTAAACAAAAAACATTCTAGTGACGTAATTGAAAATAGGTTATCTGCTCTTGAAAAACAACTCCAATTAGATCATTTAAATATGGAGGAAAAACAATCAATAATAAATTTGTGCAGAGAATTTAATCGTTTATTTTACCTTAAAGGTGACAAATTGACAGTGACTCCCATAATTAGTCACAACATTAACACTGAACCGTGTAAAGCACCTATTAACTCGAGACCCTACCGTTTAGCTGAAATTCACAAAAGTGAAATAAAAAATCAAGTCGATGAAATGTTAGACAACGGTATTGTTCGACCAAGCTCTAGTCCATGGAACTCACCCTTACTAGTTGTACCTAAAAAACCAGGTCCTGATGGAAAAAAGAAATGGCGGGTAGTTGTAGATTTTCGAAAACTGAACGAAATCACTATACCAGACGCTTTTCCTTTACCAAATATCGAGGATATTTTAGGACAACTGGGTGATTCGAAGTACTTTACAACGCTAGATTTGGCAAACGGATTCCACCAAATTGAGGTGAAAGAATCCGACAAACCCAAAACAGCTTTTAGTACAGCTCAGGGACATTTTGAGTTTAATCGTATGCCATTTGGATTACGTAATGCACCGCCAACATTTCAAAGATTAATGAACAAAGTCTTATCCGGTTTACAAGGTATACGCTGTCTGGTATACCTTGACGACATTATAATATACGGGAAAAATCTGAACGATCATAATGTAAAATTAATAGAAGTTCTAAATGCTCTAGATAAATATAATTTAAAATTACAGCCTGAAAAATGCAAATTTTTACACAAAGAAGTAATGTATTTAGGGCATGTTATCTCTGACCAAGGAGTAAAACCAGATCCTGGCCAAATCTAAGCCATACAATCAATATTACCTCCTACAACACAAAAACAGATCAAGTCATTTCTAGGCTTGGCTGGTTATTATCGGAAATTTATCAAAAATTTTTCAAAAATCGCTCAACCTTTAAATAAGTTATTAAAAAAGGACACAGCATTTATATGGGATGCATTTACTGACAAATCTTTTAGCCAATTAAAGAAATCTATTGTCGAACCACCTACAATATCCTAATTTTGCAGAACATTTCTTTTTAACTACTGACGCCAGTAACGAAGCCGTTGGAGCGGCTTATGTAATCCTCATAAGCAAGATTTACCAATAGCATATGCAAGTAGGACTTTAAATAAAAGTGAAAAAAATTATTCAACAATTGAAAAGGAAGCTCTAGCAATAGTTTGGGCTGTTTCCCACTTTCGACCCTATCTATATGGTCGAAAATTCACAGTAATAACTGACCACAATCCATTAGTATGGGTGTTTAACTTGAAGGATCCTACTTCTAGAATTATGCGCTGGCGCATAAAGTTAGAAGAATATACTTTCACTGTTAAGCATAAATCGGGTCATTTAAATACAAACGCAGACGCTCTTTCTCGACTAGAAACCAGTCAAGTTGAAACTAATCACGTACAAATTGTAACACGAAGCAAAACAAATTCTACTTTAAACAAACATTCCACATCCGATAATGTCAAAATCCAAGATAATGTTAACAATAATATTAATGCCAATAGGAATTATAAAAATCTTTCACAAAATTTTGTAAACAAAAATTTAATTGAACTTTCTGCACCGGAAAAGGGTTCTTTATGAGTACCATGATGCACCGTTAGGGGGTCATCAAGGTGCAACCAGGACCATCCATAGGTTAAAAACGAAATATACGTGGAAAGGAATGTTTAGAGATATAAGAGACTATATTTCTTCCTGTGACACCCTACAAAAGAACAAAACTTATTCAAAAACAAAAATGCCCATGATAATCACAACAACTTCTAAAAAACCTTTTGAACGAGTGGCACTAGATATAGTCGGACCTTTACAAAACTCATATTATGGAAATTCGTACATTTTAACTTTTCAGGATGATTTAACGCGTTTTATTCAAGCCATACCTATTCCAAATACCGAAGCATCTACTATAGCTGATGCATATGTGCGAAAAATCGTGTGTGTATTTGGGATACCAAAAATTTTGCTAACTGATCAAGGTTCAAACTTCTTAAGCGAATTATTTAAGAATACTTGTAAACTTTTGAAAATAAAGAAAATTCAAACTAGTCCCTACCATCCAGAGTCCAATGGGGCACTTGAACGAACACATAGAAGTTTAGGTGACTACCTTCGTAGTCATGTTACTGACAAAACTCACGTAAACGGTACCCCTGGTTGGGACACTTTATTGGAATACTATACATTTTGTTATAATACGACGCCTCATACTGCAACGGGTTTTTCACCTTATGAAGTATTGTTTGGTTTCCATGCTGAAATTCCCTCATCTCTAAGTCGAGTCGCAGAACCTATATATAATTATGATAATTATGTAAGTGAGTTAAAAACTCGTCTCCAAGATGGTTATGGGAAAGTTCACCAAAGCCATATAGAGGCTAAGGAAAATTCAAAATTGCACTATGAGCAAAAGGCAAAGGAGGTTAAATTCAGTATAGGTGATAAAGTTTTATTAGAAATTAGAAATAGAACTAATAAAAAACTTACGCAACCTTATAAAGGCCCTTACGAAATAATCAAAGTTAAATCGCCAGTAAATTCTATTATAAAGATTGGACGAAAGGAGAAACTTGTCCACAACAATCTTCTAAAACCCTATATCAAATAACATATTAATTATTATTAAATTTTATCTATCTATATTTCTTTTCCTTCCAGAACATACTTTGGATAAATAATTATGATCATAATAATTTTACTATTAATCCCATCGCTATGTACCAGCGAACATACAACAATCTCTCAACCAGGAGTTTATTCTGAAAAAATTGGGAAATTACAAAATTCTCTGACTAGTTGGAAATTTCTATTTCTATTTCTAGACTAAATTTAGCACTTCTAAATAAAATCGTTTCTGTTAAACCAGTACAAATTAAACATCATCTTATGATGCAAGTAACTATACCTCTGGTCGCAGAAATTTACGATTTACATAAGCTTACTAGTTTACCAGTAAAATCAAAAAGTAGTTTACCAGTACAAATTAAACATCATCTTATGATGCAAGTAACTATACCTCTGGTCGCAGAAATTTACGATTTACATAAGCTTACTAGTTTACCAGTAAAATCAAAAAACAACACATTTTACTACCTAAATCAAAAAACAGATTATATAGCTATAAACGACGAATTACATCGGTATATATTTCTTAGTAATTCAGAAATAGATCAATGTATGAAATACCACGAGAACAATTTCATATATAAACAAAATCTTGTTTATTATAATAATCATATGCAAAATTGTGTAATGAAGTTAATGGAAGGTTATGCAAAACCAGAAAACTGTGAAATCAGAATTTTTAAATCAGATCATGAATTATGGTTTAATTTAGGTACACCCAATACTTGGTTGTATGCATTACCTAAACCCACTAATATAAAAATCTCTTGTGAAAACAATATAAGCATAGAAAAATTATCCGACAGTGGAATTTTTACACTAGAACCAAATTGCAAAGATTTTACCAATACTGTCATGTTACAGTCTCAGGTAACAAAAACAATAACCCATACTCATATATTTTCATATGAATTTATTCTAACAGAAGAATCATTAGAATTCTCACAAAATATAGCTACGATCCCACATAATATTAATAATATGAAGGATTTTAAGTTAAATCAATTTAGCACAGAATTGAAATTAATAAAAAATACTAATAAGTTAAAACCTGTTATAACACATTTGCATACATCTTTTATCTCAATATTTTCCTCACTTTTTATTATTATTGTAATAACAATTCTATATAAAAAATACATAAAAGTCAAATGTACTAAAACTACCAATAATATTAATGCTCAAGATGCAACACAAGTAGAATAACATAAAATCAAAATTTTGTTCTTTTTGTGTAAAAGAAAAAAAAAAATAATATTTTTATGAAATTTATATATTATGAAATGTAATTAAAATTTTATTATTATGTAATTTTAGTCAAATATTTTTTTTAAACATTTTTATTATGTAAGCTTATTTTCAATGTCAATTTTTTAACATAATATCAAATTTTTTTTTTACATACTAAGCCTTTAATAAGTTTATTTTTATATCAATTTTTTTTATTATAAGTCAACTTAATAAGGTATTAAACTATTAAAGTATTAAAAAAAAAAAAAGTTTTTGTAAACATAATATTAGGAAAAATTGAACTCTAATTTTTGTTTTAAATAACCTATAATAATAAAAAAAAAAAATAAAGTAAATATTATATATTTTTAAACATAAAGTAAATAAACGAATTCCAAATAATTTTAAATAATTAATTTTTGTAATAAATTCTGACTGTATTAACGTACGTATTAACGTCGAAAATTCATAGTATACACAATATGAATTTTCTTTTCCCAAGGGGGGAGGGATGTTATGAACCGAATTCGAGGTTTATGATACTCTTCCTTATTAATGGTAAAAATATAGTAAATAATTAAAACAAATCATATTTCAATAACATTAATTCATTTATTCATTCACTTTTTCGTTATTGAAATATGATCCTAAGTAACACAGTTAAATGTAACATACTGA
The DNA here is from genome assembly GCA_963082915.1 of Dolichopus griseipennis. Lineage (NCBI taxonomy): Eukaryota > Metazoa > Arthropoda > Insecta > Diptera > Dolichopodidae > Dolichopus > Dolichopus griseipennis. The sequence continues at coordinate 223,437,962 of OY720441.1, read as the reverse complement.
AATGAATATTATGACTCAGTAATGTTAAGCATATATAATTGGAACAGGTCAGTTTATTCATATTTTTTTTAATATAAAAATAGAAAGTACAAAAGATAGCATTTAACATGTGCAATGCACATTGACCGAAATTAAAATGATATCTTTTGACCCAAGCGTACCACTTAAAACTGGAACGCTTGGCATTCTTTGTTTTCTTTTCCTTATTTCGAAGATACCTAATTATTAAAAATAAATTGTACTAGCAGTCACAGTTTGATATTTGTTCAGTTAAGACTGAATTAATATATGTAATTTAAAAAATAAATTAATATTGTAACAATTAATATTGTAACAAAAATAAATTAATATTGTAACAATTAATATATGTAATTAAAAAATAAATTAATATTGTAACAATTAATATTGTAACAAAAGTGAAATAAATTAATATTGTAACAATTAATATATGTATTAATTAAAACATAACATTTTTAACATAACATTACAATAAAACCGGCCTTGCTAGTTTCAAGTAAGTGGTTGTTTCAAAATAGATAATACAAGTACAAATAAACAGAAAAGAGTAATATTTTTATAACATAAAAAAAAGTAACAAAAGAGAGAAAAAAGAAAAATACCAACTAAGAAACAAAAACAAAAAATAAAACAAATCTAAGAGATGATATAAATTTAACACAATTCAAAATTTAAATTATAAAAAAAAAACAAATAAAAAAGAAAAAAAACGTTTCAATTTCTTAATTATTTTGATTGTTGTATAAGTTATAGATTCATGTTTTAACTTTTTTTTTTAAATTTTATAAGTTTACTTTATTTCAATTATTATATTTACAAATTTAGTTACTAACCTAATAAAGTGCAGGATTTCATATATTACTTTTTTTATTTTTATTAATGGCCCTTCACTTGGAGCTCTCTAATAATTTTTAATTTTTTTTAACTTGTATATTTGCTTTTTATATCTTATTCTCTTATCTATATTTTTTTTTATTTTTATATTAATTTTTTCTTATTTTTAATATACATATTTGTAAAAATTAGCAAAAACAAATTTTCATATTTACATTTTTTTGTTTTACCTTATAGCTAACCTAACCTAATTTAAACTTAACCTACCTAATACTAATCTTAATGTCTAAAATTATTTCAAAAACAAAACTAAAATTTTTATTTCTGACTTTGTATTTGTTTCATATTTTTTTTTTGTTTTATGTTAGTGCATTTTTCCAAGAGATATTTTTTGTATAATTATTTAAAATTTTTAAATCTTTGATGGGTATTTGAATTGATCATAATCATATTTATTTTCGTATATAAAACACATGTCATTAGAGTAATATAAATGTGAAATATATGAATTTTCTATTACTTCGAAATTGAGTTGAAATATTTTCTTTTTAACTATTTGATAAAGTTTTATTATAGAACAATTTCTTACATAACATAAACACTTTTTTAGCTTTATTTAATTAGGTGTCTATGTGTTGAGTATATCTTAATCTATTATTTTAATATTATTCCTAAATAACGAATATTGTTTTTATTACGAATATTTAACCCTAATGGTGTTTTGATCTAAAAATTTCTCCAATTTTTCCTCACATCTTGATTACATTTTTCTAACCCTAGACGGAAGAGAATTGATTCGGTTTTGCTCTTTTATGCTTAGTTTCCAAGTATAAAGCAATGTTAGTGTAACATTAAATAGTTGTTGTAGTTTGATATTTACATCTGTTGAGTTTTTTCCACTTGTATATATAGCAATATCATCTGCATATGTTATTTCTTTATTTTCAGTTCTTTTAAATTTTGAATTTTGAAATATGTCACTTACAAATATATTAGGCACTACAGGTGCTAATATTGTGCCCTGTTGAAGGCCATTCATTACTTGAAATATTTTTTCTGATGTAATATTGCCATCCGATACAATAAATTTTTTATTTGTTATTATTTCATATATAATATTTACAAGATTTTCTGGGAAGTTATATTTAATTAGTTTATATATTAGTCCATCTGTCCACAAAGTATCAAATGCGGTTTTTGTATTTATAAAACCTGCTCCCACACTATTTTTATTATTCAATTCAACATATGTCGGATGCAATTTTATTAACCGCATGTGGAGTAGAATGCATTTTTCTAAATTCATACTGGGAATCAGGATGTTGATAAACATTTGTTAATTTTAGATAATGTAATTTTTTTCAATATTTTGCTAGGGTTAAGTAATAGGTTTATTGGTCTATAGTTTTCAGCTTTTGTTGGATCTTTTCCTGGTTTTAAAATTGGAAATTGGAAATTTACTTTATTTCAATTATTATATTTACAAATTTAGTTACTAACCTAATAAAGTGCAGGATTTCATATATTACTTTTTTTATTTTTATTAATGGCCCTTCACTTGGAGCTCTCTAATAATTTTTAATTTTTTTTAACTTGTATATTTGCTTTTTATATCTTATTCTCTTATCTATATTTTTTTTTATTTTTATATTAATTTTTTCTTATTTTTAATATACATATTTGTAAAAATTAGCAAAAACAAATTTTCATATTTACATTTTTTTGTTTTACCTTATAGCTAACCTAACCTAATTTAAACTTAACCTACCTAATACTAATCTTAATGTCTAAAATTATTTCAAAAACAAAACTAAAATTTTTATTTCTGACTTTGTATTTGTTTCATATTTTTTTTTTGTTTTATGTTAGTGCATTTTTCCAAGAGATATTTTTTGTATAATTATTTAAAATTTTTAAATCTTTGATGGGTATTTGAATTGATCATAATCATATTTATTTTCGTATATAAAACACATGTCATTAGAGTAATATAAATGTGAAATATATGAATTTTCTATTACTTCGAAATTGAGTTGAAATATTTTCTTTTTAACTATTTGATAAAGTTTTATTATAGAACAATTTCTTACATAACATAAACACTTTTTTAGCTTTATTTAATTAGGTGTCTATGTGTTGAGTATATCTTAATCTATTATTTTAATATTATTCCTAAATAACGAATATTGTTTTTATTACGAATATTTAACCCTAATGGTGTTTTGATCTAAAAATTTCTCCAATTTTTCCTCACATCTTGATTACATTTTTCTAACCCTAGACGGAAGAGAATTGATTCGGTTTTGCTCTTTTATGCTTAGTTTCCAAGTATAAAGCAATGTTAGTGTAACATTAAATAGTTGTTGTAGTTTGATATTTACATCTGTTGAGTTTTTTCCACTTGCATATATAGCAATATCATCTGCATATGTTATTTCTTTATTTTCAGTTCTTTTAAATTTTGAATTTTGAAATATGTCACTTACAAATATATTAGGCACTACAGGTGCTAATATTGTGCCCTGTTGAAGGCCATTCATTACTTGAAATATTTTTTCTGATGTAATATTGCCATCCGATACAATAAATTTTTTATTTGTTATTATTTCATATATAATATTTACAAGATTTTCTGGGAAGTTATATTTAATTAGTTTATATATTAGTCCATCTGTCCACAAAGTATCAAATGCGGTTTTTGTATTTATAAAACCTGCTCCCACACTATTTTTATTATTCAATTCAACATATGTCGGATGCAATTTTATTAACCGCATGTGGAGTAGAATGCATTTTTCTAAATTCATACTGGGAATCAGGATGTTGATAAACATTTGTTAATTTTAGATAATGTAATTTTTTTCAATATTTTGCTAGGGTTAAGTAATAGGTTTATTGGTCTATAGTTTTCAGCTTTTGTTGGATCTTTTCCTGGTTTTAAAATTGGAAATTGGAAGTTTACTTTATTTCAATTATTATATTTACAAATTTAGTTACTAACCTAATAAAGTGCAGGATTTCATATATTACTTTTTTTATTTTTATTAATGGCCCTTCACTTGGAGCTCTCTAATAATTTTTAATTTTTTTTAACTTGTATATTTGCTTTTTATATCTTATTCTCTTATCTATATTTTTTTTTATTTTTATATTAATTTTTTCTTATTTTTAATATACATATTTGTAAAAATTAGCAAAAACAAATTTTCATATTTACATTTTTTTGTTTTACCTTATAGCTAACCTAACCTAATTTAAACTTAACCTACCTAATACTAATCTTAATGTCTAAAATTATTTCAAAAACAAAACTAAAATTTTTATTTCTGACTTTGTATTTGTTTCATATTTTTTTTTTGTTTTATGTTAGTGCATTTTTCCAAGAGATATTTTTTGTATAATTATTTAAAATTTTTAAATCTTTGATGGGTATTTGAATTGATCATAATCATATTTATTTTCGTATATAAAACACATGTCATTAGAGTAATATAAATGTGAAATATATGAATTTTCTATTACTTCGAAATTGAGTTGAAATATTTTCTTTTTAACTATTTGATAAAGTTTTATTATAGAACAATTTCTTACATAACATAAACACTTTTTTAGCTTTATTTAATTAGGTGTCTATGTGTTGAGTATATCTTAATCTATTATTTTAATATTATTCCTAAATAACGAATATTGTTTTTATTACGAATATTTAACCCTAATGGTGTTTTGATCTAAAAATTTCTCCAATTTTTCCTCACATCTTGATTACATTTTTCTAACCCTAGACGGAAGAGAATTGATTCGGTTTTGCTCTTTTATGCTTAGTTTCCAAGTATAAAGCAATGTTAGTGTAACATTAAATAGTTGTTGTAGTTTGATATTTACATCTGTTGAGTTTTTTCCACTTGTATATATAGCAATATCATCTGCATATGTTATTTCTTTATTTTCAGTTCTTTTAAATTTTGAATTTTGAAATATGTCACTTACAAATATATTAGGCACTACAGGTGCTAATATTGTGCCCTGTTGAAGGCCATTCATTACTTGAAATATTTTTTCTGATGTAATATTGCCATCCGATACAATAAATTTTTTATTTGTTATTATTTCATATATAATATTTACAAGATTTTCTGGGAAGTTATATTTAATTAGTTTATATATTAGTCCATCTGTCCACAAAGTATCAAATGCGGTTTTTGTATTTATAAAACCTGCTCCCACACTATTTTTATTATTCAATTCAACATATGTCGGATGCAATTTTATTAACCGCATGTGGAGTAGAATGCATTTTTCTAAATTCATACTGGGAATCAGGATGTTGATAAACATTTGTTAATTTTAGATAATGTAATTTTTTTCAATATTTTGCTAGGGTTAAGTAATAGGTTTATTGGTCTATAGTTTTCAGCTTTTGTTGGATCTTTTCCTGGTTTTAAAATTGGAAATATCTTAGATGTTTTTCATCTATCTGGTACATAATTATTGTTTATTATCTGATTAAATAAAATACTGTATTCTCTTATGTATAAGTTTGGTAGATTCTTAAGAACAATATTTAGTAGATTATCTACTCCTGCTGATTTTTTATTATTTAATGTTTTGAAAATATATTCGACCTCTTCGTAATTAGTAAAAATATTTTGATCTAGTTCTTCTCCACTTGCTTATATTTGATTATTAAACTCTGTTATCGTTTCTCTCCTTTGTAATTGTTCTTTAAATTGTCTTAACTTCTCGCTTACTTTTCTATCTATTCCCTCATTTGTGTTATTCGTGTTCAATTGATATACTTTTTCATAACAACTTCCTAATTTTTGTATGCTATCTTTTATAATATATGCGTTATATTCATCTTTTTCAATTTCGTTTATATTTATACCAAGATTTGTTAATATTTCAGTGCTATTTTATTATACCCTACACCTATAGAATAGGTAAAGGGGTATATTAGCTTTGGTATGGTGTTTGTAACCACCTAAAGAAAGCGAGCTAGATATGGAAAAGTATATATATTTGTGATCAGCGTGACCGCCTGAGTCGATATAGCCATGTCCGTCCGTCCGTCCGTCCGTAGGCACGATAACTCAAAAAATAATGGAGCTATCTTGATGAAATTTTAACTTTAGGTTACTAGGACTGAAAGTACGGCGGGGATTGCATATGGGCGAAATCGGGTTCGAATTCTGGACCTTTTAATCGATCGAAGGGCTAACGAACATATATAAAAAATCACGATAACTCAACAACTAATGACGCTATCTTCATGAAATTTGTGCTGTAGGTTATTGGTAATGAAACAACGGCGGAAATTGCGTACGGTGAGGATTGGACAATGGGTTCGGAACTTAGAACTTTTTGATCAAATTTAGACCAAACTAGCATAATCACGAAACCAATGAAGATAGCACCTCCAAATTTGGTACCAGGGTGTCCCTTCCTATTTCCAAAGTGTCTTGGGAATTTGGGCCCCATTGGAGTAGTGGGTCGGGGACCAGCCACTCAGTTCCAAGGACCTTAAAGCATATTTTCGAAATTAATAAAGATAGTAACTTGAAACAAATGTAGAAGCTTCTAATTTGGCCCAGGTACTATTTCTAGCGTGCCCCCCTAATTTGGGATCAAACGGAGTGGTGGTTCAGTACCTCTCTTAGACCCCCCAATGTGTAAAAGCTTATCATCCAAATTAATAAAACTAGTAACTTAAAATTAAGATGGAACATTCCAATTGTGTACAAGGGTTAACTAGTATTGAAAGTATGACGGGACTGCATATGGGCGAAATCGTACCATGGTTTCGGGTTCTGGAACGCTTGAAAAGTTCAAGGACTAACAAACATATATCTTAAAAACAGTGGTTCAGCTATGTTGAAAGGTACTTGCTGCATTTATGTAAAATTTATTTTTATATTTAAATGAATTATATGAAAAGGTCTAAATTTGTAATTGTATTTTAGAAATACATTTATTGCATATTTTGCGTTTATAAGCTTTTCTATTAGGTATATAAACTAACCATTTAAAATAATTGCAATTTCTAAAAATTTGGATTATTAAATATATTATGCTTTGATTATCTTTTTATCACAAAACTTAATAATTAGAATTTTTTCATTTTGTAATTGAATTGGAATAAATATATTTTCATTTATTTCAAGTTTTTTTGTTTTTTAATATTTTTAAATAGATAAATTAGTAATAATTTGTAATATTTTTTAATAGATAGTGTAATTAGAAAATATTGTTAGTATAATAAAGTTAATTTGGTAAACTATGTCTTACGATCAAATTAATAACAGCTTTTATGGTGTTAAAATGACTTATGGATATGTCCTTAAATTTAAACAAAATAGGTGTAGGGTATTTCTAAGTCGGTTGCACCGACTGACTGTTTCTTTACTTGTTTTAATCTCAAAGTATCTCAAAACTTAAATTCGATTTTTTTCCGAATATTTTCCTTTCTTAGATATTTCCATTGAAACTTTATCTTTTATTATTTTCCTTAAATTGTTAACTATTGATTTCATTCTATTTATTTGCACTTCGTTACGATTATTAAAATTATTTCTTTTTAATTTATTTAGTTTTGATATGAAATCGGTTTTTGATTTTTGCAATTTTATTATCAACGGTGTTCTATAATTATCGGTTATGAGTTTGTTTGTAAATCTTGGAATATTTTCATCTATTGGTTTTTTTATGATTTCTTCAAGTTTTATTATATAATCCTCTATTTCATAATTGTGAAGGTTCTTGTTTTTAGGTATTAAATTGCCTTCTCTGTTTGATATCTCCTCTAATTTTTTTTGCCACTATTCTAAACTTATCCCAATTAGTTTTTTTATAATTAATTTACAATTTTTTAGGTTCCGCTTGCATTAAAAAGTTTTCTTCTTCATTTTGTACGCGAATTATTATTCCGCTATGATTACTATCATAATCAAAAGATTTTAAATTGTTTGTCGCTAGATTTAATTTCAGTCTAACATCTATTATTCCTGTATCTAAGTATGAACCTGATCTAAAAGTTGGAAACTTACTTGAGACTAATTTACATTTATATTGTATATCATTATTATTTACCCAATTTTTTATGAAATTTCCGGTGATAATTTTCGGTGTTACCCCAGTTGTTATGTTTGCATTCAGATCCCCTGCCAAAATATAGTAATCTTCAAGTTTACCTAACTCTAACTCTTTAAACAAATATTCAAATTCTATATTAAAGCATTCCCTATAATTTTCTGATGCATAGGCTGATATCAAAACTATATTTTTATTATTTAGCAATTTAATATTAACAACTGTTGTTTCCAAACAGTTATATTTACTTATATTATTTTTTGAAATTATATTAAATTAAAATTTTTATTAATTATTATGGCAGTTCTTCCACCTTTTGAAGCTACTTTTCTATATATCTGTTCTGATACAATTATAATTCTCAAAATTTAAATCATGTTTTTCGTTTAATTTTGTTTCATTTACAAATACAAAGTCGGGTTCATGAATTTCTAAAAATTGTGTGAAATTAAAGAATTTACATTAATTACAAAAATATTTAATGTTTTTATATTAATACTATTCATCATCATCATCATTTATAGTAAATATCAATTTTTTGTGTGTTATCACTAACATTTTTTTCTAATTTTTTTAATCTATGAATATTTTAGTAGATTAGCATAACTTACATTTGGATTAATATAATTATTTATATCCGTATTAGTTTTTAATTTTTTATTTACTAGTTTTTCTTGTCTTTTCTTTTTAATTTGATCCTTATATTCCTTATATTTTTTACATCCCGTGAATGATGCAGGATGTCCCTTTTCTTTGCATATGATGCAGTAAGATTTTCCTTGGAATTTGTTTCTTCTATTTTACAAATATTGGGCCCATGATTCTCACCACATTTGACACATCGATATTCTAACGTACAATTACTCGCTGTATGCCCAAATCTTTGGCATTTAAAACATTGATTTATATCGTCTTTTTTAATCATTTTCTCCCTTTTCATAATTCTATAATTTAAATTTTTTATTTGGTAAACTTCATTAAGGTTTGTATCCGGTGAAACCTGCACAATGAAAAACGACGTATCTTTTTTATTTAAAATTGAGTATTTTGTTTTGAATCTTAAAATATTCATAAATTTTACATTTGTGTTTTCTTTCTCTTTTAAGTTTTTTAAGATTTCATTTGGTTTGTCTTTTGAATCAAGCCCTTTCAATAGAAGTGATTTAAATTTATCTTGTTTTGGGGTAAAAGTATAGTATTGGCATTTTATTTCTTCTAACATTTTTTTAACGCTTTTAAAGTCTGAAAATTGTTCAGTAATAATTGAGTATTTACTTGTACTGATTTTTTTAATTCCAAAATTGTTAATTTTAAGAATGTTTGTTATTGCTTTTTGCACATTTTCAATATTTTTTGTTCCTCCCTTGCTTTAGTTAACGTCTGGTCATTTTTGTTTTTTTCTTGTTTAATATCTTTGGTTTTTTTCTCATTTTGTGCTCTATTATGTCCATAATCTGTGGATTGTTTAGAGCGTTCCTGTTCATTTTGTATTATTAATGATGATATAATATCATTATCATTGTTAATAATTTTATTGGATTCATCAATGTTTACGCTTATTTCCGTATCTTATGATTCTTGAAAGTTATTGTTTATTTTATTTTTTTAGTTTCATTTGTTCCACATGTGGACTCTTTTAATTTGTTTTTGTTGTTATCAGTACATATTTCTGTATTAGAATTACATGTCTATTTTATTTGAAAATAATTATCTTTACCGTTCGAATTTCTCTTATTTATTTTAATTAAATTTGACACATTTCTCTCATTTATTTTAATTAAATTTGTCACTTGTTGCTCTAAGTTATTTGTTTTATTTTTTAAGTCAATATTTTCTTGTTTTAAGTCTTGTTTTGTTTTTGGTTTGGATTTTACCATTTTGATTTGTTTTTTTTCGTCATCACATCACTATTGATAATTTCACTTTTTCTTTTTAATACATTTGTTTTTTCAATTATTTTTTCTGAAATTCCACTGGAATTTTCACTCATAATTATTTGACAACAAAATTAGCTTGGTTTTTTTTTTTTTTTGTTTTTTTACAATCTTTTTATTTTATTAATTTTAAATTAAATTATTCCGTACGAAAAAAAAAAGGGTATACTCTTTTACTCATGTTTTAACCAATTCTTCAATTTGATGTAAGACATATCTTTATATGCATTTGGTATATTATTATAAAGAGCGATACTTGTATTCAAAATTGGGCCTTAGCCATTCAAACTTTGCCCAACGGTGTAGCGAATTTGCTGAGCAGATCTAGTATTGTAATCATGTACGTCTTGATTTGTTATGAGACGAGTTTTTGATTTTATGTTTTCTTTAGCCATTTTGTGTATGTGAAGTATTTGTGTTACATATTTTTGGTCAATCAATTTTAAAATGTTATATTTTTGATGTATAATATTAGTTAAGGTACGTCGATCATGACCAAACAAGTACTTAATAGCTGTGTTTTGAATTATTTGTAATGCGGTTATATTTTTCAAAAAATGTGTTTCCTCAAATACCAATACCATATGTTATTATACTGTAAAACTGCATGTGCAACACTGATATTTTGTAGTTGTACGGTACTCTGTAACAGATTCTCCTAAAGATTCCAGCCGTTCTTCTTAACTTTTTCATTAGTTCAGCAACATGCAGGGGTGGAAGCACGTAACTTTGTTTCAAACGCTTCGGTTGAAACATAATGCCAGGGTATCAAAAAAAAGTCAAAGCACGTAACTTGAAACGCTTATTTAAGTGAAACGTCAGAAATTTGAAACAACTTTCGTGCTGCCGTTTTTAACATCATTTGTTATTTTAAGACGTTATTATTAGATAAATTTGAAAAATATTATTTCAGTTTATTTTATTTTTGGTTGTTGTAGTCCATCTTGTTTTTTAAATTTAAAAATGTAAGATGAAATACATCATTTACGATTTAGGTATGTTGTTCACGAAAACTAATTGTGATGATTATTAAATCTTTTTTTAAAGGTCGTTAGCAATTAATAAAGATCAGTTGCAAATAATGGTAAGTTTTATGAAAGTAAACCAGGATTTTGCGAAAGGAATTTTGAAAAGTGCTGAAGGTCGAAAAAAACGAAATTACTTTGGACCAAACTTACTAAAACTTTAAATGAGATTGGTCCACCAATAAAGGAAAATCACGAATGGAAAAAGGTAATATTTGCCTATATACTAAAGTAAAATTAGATATACCTATATTGAACGAACCTACATACATATATAAATGTTGTTGAGTTGAGTTATGATATTATTTACCTTATCATTAATTACATAACAATTTATTGAAAATATTTATCACATACTTATGTTTATCAGTTTTTAAATAGTTAATATTAAATTATTTTTTTTTTAGATTTGGAGTGACCATAAATACAAAACAAAAAACAAAATGATGTTCAATAAAATAAACAAAAAAAATAGGTGCTGGGCCTTATATCGAAAAAAAGATAACAGAAACGGACGAAATAATAATAGAAAGTGCTGTTTTAGAAGCAGCTGTAGAAGAAGTGGAAAGCGTTCCAACATTTGGTTGTGGGTTCCGTGGAAATACACCAGTTCCTCATATTAAAGAAGACTTTTGGGAACCGAATGAGTTAGAAGAAAATATCCCACATGTTGAACAGCCAAATGAATTTGTTAATGAGCCTACGAATTTAGAAAACACATATCGTACAGAAAAAAGAAGAACAAACAAAAGAAAAGATTTCATAAAACAATATGTTAATTCAACAAAAAAAAATTTAAAAAAATTTAAATAGGTGCGTATCGTGACCAGCAACTGTCAAATAAATTGACTATTGAAAAATTTTTCAATTGTCAATTACGTTCGTATCACGAATTCAAATTAATAAATGATTTTTCTAATTTTTCTATTGTGAATAGTTGTTAAAATGACGTTTATGGCTTTTGCTTTTTTTTAAGTTAAAAAGTAAAAAACATTGTTAGTATAAAAAAATTACCAAAACCAAAAGAAAAATCATTAATAACAAATTTTTATTAAATAATTACATTTTATAGAATAATTACATTTTTTTTTTTGTCCTTATTGCTCCTTTTGGGAGCAAAGGATATCTACTAGGCATTTCCGTCTGTATCTGCCTTGTTTTTCGAATCGTTTTTTCCGTACCTGTTACGCATGTCGTCTCTATCTATTTGAAATAGGTTATTTATAGAATATATAGAATGTTATGATATAAAATTTTATTATATATTATATTTTTATTATAATTATAGTAAATTATTGGATATGGTATCCCCCGCCCGGAATCAAAACCCAGGACTGCCACAGTGATTAAATTGCAAGCACCTAAAGCTAAGGAGGAGACGGCTGTCAATTTTTAATTGACAATTGATTGATATGTGATACTCGTATGTAAACATATATTTTTTTGTAATGTGTCAAATTTTTTTAATTTATTGAAATAAAAATGAAAAAAATTTTTTTAGTTTTATAATCATTTATTTTTTTATAAACTATTTTTAATGCTATCTCTTGACATCTTTGCTTTGCGTTGTTCATTCTATTAAAATTTCATCTATGGTACTTTCTTGCCTTATTGTGCTCTCTCTTTCTATTGGCTCTGCTTGGATTTTATACTACACACAAATATTATGAGAGCCGCACAAACATTAATTATTGTTAAGTTGAATCTATTATGCGTTCAACTTGGCTACGGGCTTTAGCGTGTACATTGTTGAAACGCATTTCAGAACTTCACCAAAAAGTAGAGGATAACCGCTATCACCTTAAAAAAATACCTTCTATGAAGCAAGCTTATTGAGAGTTTAACATTATTTTTACCTAGAATTCTTAAACAAACTTCATCAATGCCTAATATTTCATATAGATGATTAGAAATATGACATAAAAATTATACGCAATAGAATTTCTGTAATTATAGAGGATATTCATTTGTATGTCCATAAATAATTTGAAATTTAAAAAAAAAAACTTACTATCATAACATTAATGCTGTGAAAACCTTTTCAGTTAAAAAAGGCATGTTCATTCTGCGTGGGTTTCAAATTGGAATGTGTGCTCCGTCAAAAATACCTATGTCTCCAGGAATTTTATGCTTGCTAAAAAAATACTCACGTGTTTGATTAAAATTTTCTTCTTTTAGGCGTATCCAGGTAGGGCACAGATTATTTTCAAGTATTTTGATGTTGGTATTAAAAATTTTTGAAACCGTTCTTTGTGACATTGATAGTAATTTATTAGTCATATATTTTCCAAAAAAAACAACCGGCAAAAACTATTTTACTAACGCTAAATTGTGTTTGTTTCAATCGCTAAAAAAACCGTTTCAAAGCTTACATGCTACCAAAAACCAAAAATAAAAACGAAACGTTACTAAAACAAAACGTTTCAAAGTTACGTGCTACCGTTTTAAGAAAAAAGGAAACAACTTGTTTGAAACAAGTTACGTGCTTCCACCCCAGATTCCAATAAAGATTTTCATCAATTACTCCGAGATATTTGTAAGTTATTACATCTCTCTATACTAACACCATTATATACTGGAAAATATTAGTACCTTTGCTTTTCAGAAGCATATATTTAGTTTTATCCACACTTACAGCTAACTTATGTTTGCACATCCATTTATGTATTACGCCCATGTCTTGATTTACAGAATTTTCGAGATAACCTAAACTGTCTTCACTACACACTAAGGCAATATCATCAGCATATAGAAATGATTTGCCATGAAGATTTAATCATCCACAGCTATTCATATAACATGTGAACAACACTGAACCAAAGTGAAATACGTTGGATTACCTCAAACTCTATTTCTTCAACATTACTTTTGACTTCGATTGTTAATGAAGAGCATATTGCTTTCTTTTCTTTAAATAATTTTTTATTTTATTCGTTACCAACTTCTCCTATTCCACGTAGGATTTTTAACAGAATTTTTATATCTACAGTATCAAACGCCTTGGTTAGGTCAAAGAACACAATACAGATTTTTTTAATACTGCTAATCATACTTTCGATGGAAAGACGGTGTTCAGTCAGACGTCAGAATGCTGAATATTGTTGGAAGTTGGAGAGAAGCTGCGCAAGACAGAAGCCAATGGAGGAAGGCTTTGGACTCGGCTCAAAAATAATATTTTGTTATGCCGGTAAAGTAAAGTAAGTAATCATACTTTGGATATATGCAACGATGTCAAATTAAGCGGCAACTGTATTTGACTTTTTAGTAAAGCCGTATTGAGATTAGATTATTTGTTCTTAAATATTCAGATGGTTGCATATTAATATAGGTCCCAATTATTTTGCTAAAAATCGAAGCAATAGAAATTGGTCGAAAGTTATTATTTTCTGTTCTAAGTCCCATTGTAAATATGTACCACTGTATTTATTTCGAAGCCGTCTGGCATTTTATCTGAATACAACTGAAAAAAAAAAAATGAATGAGTTCAACAATATTTACTGCTTGTTCACATTTAATACTTTTTTATTGTAGATTTGTGCTGTTTTGTTTATAAATTTGTAATCTTCCATCTCAAGTAATATCATATTATGATCTGATAAATCAGTAGGTCGGTAAGTAATTAACAATTTTTTTTAGGACATGGTCTAAACACAAACCTGAACTTGGCTTGGTAACAGATCTATCACAGAAAAAGAAGGTGGAAATTTCAACTATATTTTGATATTCACTCAACTTTCTATCATCAGAAATTCTAAGATTGAAATTAAAATCACCTACAACCATAGCGTTTTTATTACTCATGTCTTCTAGAAGTTGCTCGAACCTGTTGAAAAACTTTTTTTATTCCGGATTACTATTATTGGGTGGTCTATATATTAGTGTAACTGTGGTAATAATTGTTTTGGACTTTAATTGAAATCATGCTACTACACACATCACAGAAAGTATTTATGGTTTTACAGTTTATTGAATTATGAACAAAAGCTGCAACACCTCCTATTCTTCTTTTTTTGCGGCAAGAAACCATTTTATCGTAATGTGGAATATTTACTAAATCGATATCCTCATGAAGTATCCATGATTCCTTGAACAAAATTAAGTGAATAGTTGTGTTTAAATTATCAAGTATAGCTTTTATTTCATCGACTTTGTATTTAAGGCTGCTAACATTTAAACATATTATTTTTAAAGAATTTGTATTCTCAAAATGAATACTATTTATATCATCTACATTTTTAATATGAGTATTCAAAGCTAATGTGTTGTAATCTAAATTATTATTGAACATTAAATTTTTCTAAGTTTTTATTTGAAAAAAGTCTTATTTTTTTTTTTAATTTTCATTTTCTTTTACAAATACCTTACCCTCTTCTACCCATGCGTACTTAAATATTTTTTGCTTTTTCAGATCTCTTGCTTTTTTTGTAAAAAACCGAAATATGATGTTAAGCGATCATAAAAGGTGTTTTTGAAAAAATCTCGTTAAAGTTTAATATTTTTGTTTTGTCTCTCTTTGCTACAATGATCTTTCCTTTTGTTTTAATGCCTTTAAATTTAACAAATAATTTAGGTGGCTTAATGTTTTAGTAGGTTTAAAGCATGATGAATCATCACTATTATTATAATCTAATATATAAAAGAGAACATTTGCTTGTTTGTTTGTTTGTCCAGGATTCACGTCAAAACCACTGGTTCGATTGTCACAAAATTTTAAAGAAATAATTCTGAGAGCCCTGGGGGGTGACATAGGCTATGTCACATTTTTATAAGTCAACAGGTTGCGGCTCCAGAGCCATTTAAAGCTTTTTCGTTTTTTGGATATCGAGTCAAAACGGTTTGACCGATTGACTTGAAATTTTGCACAAAAGTTCCTATTAGCAACCGGAATTAGTTGTATAAATTTGGTTGGAATAAATTAATCCATTTCGGTCTGGCGGGCTTCCAAAAAATTTTCTGTTTCCGATTTGTGTCCAATTTTACATGGTGATTTTGCAGTCTAAAAGATAGGCTGCAAAAAGTTTTAGTTAAGTTCGATTAACCCGTTTTCCACGACGACGCCATTAAGTTTTCTATAAATTTTATTTGCTTAAACGATTAAAAGAATTTTATTGAAAATTTAATACCAGTATTTTAATTATAAAAACCCACAAGGTTAATTTGGTTTTGACCTGTTTACGCATTTTGCACAACAATTCAATGAAATTTTCAAATTTTTGGTATTAACGCAAGTTAACCTTTATTCCAAAAACTTACTTAGTAAGACTAAGTATTACTTACTATTACTAAGTATATCTTTAAATTTAAATAACGTAACATTTTCCTTCTCTACATTTTTTCGTAAGTTTTGTTTTTTAAAAATAGATATCAGTGTAAAATTGCAATTTGAAATTTACACTGAAATTATAGTAATTTAGAACAGTCTTTTCAAAAAAGAAGCCTACATTTCCCTCACAAAAACTTAAAAAAACGAGAATGAGCGTAGTAGAACTTTCAGGTAAGTACAAAATATAAGTTGAAAAGCAGATTTTTAAACCTTTTCTAAACTATCGACTATATTTTCGTCAAATGTTGGCAATTCAAGTAAACTACTATTGACATAGTGTAATGAAATAATGGAAAATTTAGTATAACCTTTTGACCTATAGTATTATATGTAAACTAGCTATTAGCCATTTTATTAATAATAAAAAAAAAAATTTAATTCCGTTAACATTATTCACCGGAAGCCCACCATCCTCAACTCTATCGTCAGGGAGCACCAAATTGTCAAGAAGCACCACGTATAGAAAAATTAGAGATAATCGTTCAAACTGTTTTCAAAGTTTTTGTTTCGCAATTGGTTAAAAGAACTCGACACAACATTTTTTTAAGCATTCCCCTAATTTAAACAAATTGTACCTACTTTCAAAAATTGGACGTAATTTACTTATAAAATTTTACTTTTTCACCAATCGTAGAAATGACAAGTATATAAATGTACGCATAAAAAATTTAAAGTCAATTTGACAAACCGTTTCTGCTAAAGAGTAAAGTAACGATAAAATCTGTAAAAAGCTGCTATGCCGCAATGGGTTAACGGAACTCAACAAACCTGTTTTTGAGATTTTAAAAAGCAATATTTCGCAAAATTGGACGTAATATCCTTCCAAAAGTTTTTTTTTGCAAAATTGTCGGGCGGCAAGCGTTAACAAACTCCAAGTCTGTTGTTACCGATTGACTTGAAATTTTGCACAATATTGCAAAATGTTCCTCATAGCAACCGAAATTAGTTGTATAAATTTGGTTGGAATGAATTAACCCATTTCGGCCTGGCGGGGTTCTAAAAAATTTTGTGTTTCCGATTTGTATCTAATTTCAGAGGTTGATTTTAAAATCTAAAAGAGAGGCTGCAAAAGTTTTAGTTAAGTTCGATTAACTCGTTTTCCACGACGACGCCATGAATTTTTCTAAATATTTTATTTGCTTCAACGATTAAAAGAATTTTATTGAAAATTTTGTACCAGCATTTTAATTATAAAAACCCACAAGGTTAATTTGGTTTTGACCTGTTTACGCGTTTTGCACAAGAATTCAATGAAATTTTCAAATTTTTGGTATTAACGCAAGTTAACCTTTATTCCAAAAGCTTACTTAATTAATAAGACTAATTTTTTTTCTCTCCTTAAATAGTCTCAAATAGTGCAAAAGGTAAATAAGATAATATTAATAATAATAAAAACAAGTAAAGAAACAGTCAGTCGGTGCAACCGACTTAGAAATACCCTACACCTATTTGGTTCAAATTTAATGAGATATCCATAAGTCTTTTTAACGCCATAAAAGCTGTTATTAATTTGATTGTAAGACATAGCTAACCAAATTAACTTTATAATACTAAAAACATTTTCTAATTACACTATCTCTTAAAAAATATTACAAATTGTTACTAATTTATTTATTTAAAAATATTAAAAAACAAAAAAACTTGTTATAAATGAAAATATATTTATTCCAATTCAATTACAAAATGAAAAAATTGTAGTTATTAAATTTTGTGATAAAAAGCTAATCAAAGCATAATATATTTAATAACCCAAATTTTTTTTATTGCAAGTATTTTAAATGGCTAGTTAATATACCTAATAGAAAAGCTTATACGCAAAATATGCAATAAATGTATTTCTAAAATACAATTACAAATTTACACCTTTTCATATAATTCATTTAAATCTAAAAATAAATTTTACATAAATGCAGCAAGTTCCTTTGAACATAGCTGAACCACTACAATTAAGTCTAAACTTCGGGGACACATAGGAAATAGGAAATATATTCTTTGGCTTCGAAATTATACTCGTTCGGTCTCAAATCGATCAAAAGCTTCTAGAATCCGAACTCATTGACCAAACTCGACCAGAACCAATTCCAATGGTACTTTCATTACTAGTAACCTAGAGTTTAAATTTCATCAAAATAGCGGCATTATTTTTTGAGTTATGGTGTTTTTAAGATATAAGTTTGTTAGCCCTTGAACTTTTCAAGGGTTCCAGAACCCGAAATTATGCTACGATTTCACCCATATGCAGTGCCCGTCATACTTTCAATACTAGTTAACCCTTGTACACAATTGGAACGTTCTATCTTAATTTTAAGTTACTAGTTTTATTAATTTCGATGATAAATTTTTACACATTGGGGGGTCTAAGAAAGGTACAAAATTAGAGGGACACGCAGGAAATAGTAAAGAACACCCATGTGCCAAATTTGAAGCTTCTACATTAGTTTCAAGTTACTATCTTTATTAATTTCGAAAATATGCTTTAAGGTCCTTGGAACTGAGTGGCTGGTACACACTCATTACTCCAATTGGGCTCAAATTTTAAGGACACTAAGGAAATCGAAAGCGACACCCTGAAACCAAATTTGGAGGTTCTATCTTCACTGGTTTCGTAATTATGATAGTTTAAATAGAATTTGTTTTGATAGAATTATGACACCACTCCAATTGATCCCAAATTAGGGGGACACGCAAGGGATAGAAAAGAACACCCTTGTGCCAAATTTGAAGCTTCTACATATTTTAAAGTTGTTATCTTTATTAATTTTAAAGACATGCTTTAAGGCCTTCGGAAATGTGTGGCTGGTCCCCGACCCACTACTCCAATGGGGCCCAAATTTCAAAGACATTAAGGAAATAGGAAGGGACACCCTGATACAAAATTTGGAAGTTCTATCTTCTTTGGTTTCGGAATTATGCTCGTTTGGCCTAAATTCGATCAAAAAGTTCTAGGTTCCGAACCCATGGTCCAATCCCGAACTTACGCAATCCCCGAAGTAGTTTCATTACTAGTAACCTACAGCATAAATTTGATGACGAAAGCGTCATTAGTTGTTGAGTTATTGTGATTTTTTATATATGATCGTTAGCCCTTCGGTCGATTAAAAGGTCCAGAATCCGAACCAATGGGCCGATTTTGCCCATATGCAATCCCCGCCGTACTTTCAGTCCTAGTAACCTCCAGTTAAACTTTCATCAAGATAGCTCCATTATTTTTTGAGTTATCGTGCCTACAAACGGACGGACATGGCTATATCGACTCAGGATGTCACGCTGATCACAAATATATATACTTTTCCATATCTAGCTCGCTTCCTTTAGCTGGTTACAAACACCATACCAAAGTTAATATACCCTTTTACCTATTCTATAGGTGTAGGGTATAATAAAGCTTATAAAGAATCCGAATAATAATATGTATCTTTAAATTTAAATAACGTAAGAATTTCCTTCTCTACATTTTTTCGTAAGTCTTTGTTTTTTATTTATTTATTTATTTATTAGTTTAACTCAAACTTTACAAAAATTTTAACAATTAGTATTATACAACATATAAAAAAAATAGCTTATGAATTAAGTTACAATTTCATATTTCTTAAATTAAAATTTAAGTGAACAATAAAAACAACTAAATATATATAAAAAAAAAGAATTTATATTTCTATTTATACAATTTAAGTTTTTGTGTTTGTTTTGAAAGTGTGAAATCGATGTTGTTCTTGTGTTTATTACCCATTATCAACATCCTATGAATTGGTTCATAATTGCCATAATTTGTTCTATGAAAACTCAACGTAAATAAATTAGTATTACGTAAACGATTATTTGAATTAATTTTAATGTTATTAAGGATTTGAGGAGAAGAAATGTTACCTTTTATAACTTCAGTAATAAAAATAACATCAGCAACTTCTCGTCTTAATTTTAGAGTTTTCAAGTGAATTAAATTCAATCTATTTTCATAAGGAGGTAGGATCAGCGGGTTTGACCATTGAAAATTTCTCAAAGTAAATCTTAAAAAATTTCTTTGCACCGCCTCTATCCTATTAATATGTACCTCGTAAAATGGTGACCAAACTTGGCTAGCATATTCTAAATTAGGTCTAACAAGACAAGAATATAAAGATTTAAGAACATAAGGATCATTAAATTCTTTAGACCAACGTTTTATAAAACCAAGCATATAATTAGCTTTATTTATAATATAACAGAAATGAAGTTTAAAGTTAAGCTTATCATCGAAGTAAACGCCTAGGTCTATAATAGAATTCGTTTTAGGAATACTAATTCCGTTCAAGCAGTAATTAAAACAAATCGGATTAAGACGACGTGTGAAACACATAAGTGCACATTTATTTACATTTAGAAGAAGATTATTATTTTTACACCAAATAAAAAAATTATCTAAATCATTTTGTAAGAGTAAAGCATCATTTAGTGACTCAATTTTCTTAAAAATTTTCATGTCATCCGCATATATTTGAAGCTCACTATTAACAATAACTGAAGAAACATCATTTACCGAGATTATAAAAAAAAGAGGACCTAAGTGACTGCCTTGTGGAACTTCGGAATTGGCGTTAAAAGGTTTAGAAGTAATGTTTCTAAATAAAACACTGTAGGTCCTATCAGATAAATATGAGTCAACCCATTTCACAAAAATATCTGGGAAACCAAGTTTTCTTAGCTTTATCAGTATTATAGAATGTGGTAAAACATCAAATGCTTTACTATAATCTGTAAAGATAACATCTGTTTGAAAACCTTCTTCCATATTTTTTGTAAAAGTTGAAACTGACTCAACAAGATTAGTAACTGTTGATTTTCTATCCATATATCCATGTTGATTATGAACTAAAAAAGATTTACAGTGACTATGAATAGAATCATACATTATTAATTCGAAAAGTTTTGGAAGTGAAGAAAGTTTCGCAATTGGTCGATAATTAATAATTTCATTTTTGGCATTTTTCTTATGAATAGGTCTAACATATGAGTGTTTCCAGATAGACGGGAAAACTCCTGAATTTAAAGAAGAGTTAAATAGTATTGAAAGGGGAATAGCTAAAGGACTTGAGCACTTTTTGAGTATAACTTCCGGAATACCATCAGGTCCAGGAAGAGTATTATTCCCAAGTTTATCTAAATACATTTTAATTACACCTTCATTAATATTTATATTAGACCAAGTAGTTTTCGGAAAAGTATCCAAATGAGAGAAATCATTATAATTTGGTGTAAAAATAGAATTACTATAAGAAGAACAAAAATATTCACGAAAGAAATTAGATATTATTTTAGAATCATTACTTGAAACACCATTATACTTTATATGGGAGGGAAACTCGTCACTTTTCCTCTTGGAATTAACAAATTTCCAGAAGCATTTTGGATTAGATATTAATTTTGAAGATGTACTAGAAATAAAATCATTATAGAGTAATTCAGACAATAATTTAAATTCATTAAAAAGAATTTTAAATCTATTATAGTCATGCGAATTCTTCGATTTAAGATAACAACGCCAAGCTTTATTCTTTTTATTTCTGAGTTTTCTCAAATCCGAATTGAACCATGGCGGACTTAATAAAGGGTTTCGGTTCTTAGATTTTGGTACAAATTGCCGAAAGCCTTCAAAAATAACTTCATAAAACCTTTTTGTCATTATATTAACATCTGTATTATTAAATACAGAATAAAAATCAAAGGAACTAATGAATTCATTTAAAGCAGCAAAATTAGCTTTGTTAAAATTAAAACTATAAGAATTAGAATAATCAGAATTTATTGGTGAATTAACACAAAGAGTAAAACTTAATGGTGGATGAAACTTATCAATACCTATTAAAGGGAAGGTATTTTCGCAGAAAATTAAATTGTTCCATTCAGAAGTAAACACTAAATCAAGTTGTTTACCCTGAAAGTTACAAATTTCTGAGACTTGTTGCAAATAATTAGTATTTAATTTATCAATAAATACATATTCACATTCGGTCCTAATATGTTTCGGAATTATAAAATGTTCCTCGTCATGCTTTACCCATTTAAGATTGGGTAGATTAAAATCACCACATAAAATCAAATCATCTTTAGGGCTAAAGTCATTGCAAATAAAATCTATCGTTTTACCTACAGAAGTATAAATATCAGAATCAGACGAAGGAGGAATATAGCAGTTAACAAGGTATAAATTTTTAGAAGGAAGTTCAATTTTCACAATAATAACTTCAAGGTCTTCTAATCCAGGGACATTGAGTTGATTTGCATTAAAGTTATTTTTTACCGCAATTAAAACTCCACCCCCTTTAGGAATTACACCATTTGGGTAATCGGATGGATCAGAATATCTATCCTTCCTAAAAACTGTATAAGAGTTATCAAAAAGTTCTAAGTCCAATATGGTTGGATTTAACCACGTTTCAGTTAATGCAAATACGTCAAAATTTAAAATAGATGAATTTAGAAAAACATCCCTAGTCTTTGTTCTCAAGCCTCTAACATTTTGATAATAAAAAGACATATTATCTTTATTTAAGTTACGGTTGATAGATACCTTGAGAAGATTATTTCGAGGCACTGGGAAGAAAAAACTTATTATAACTTTCACGAGCTGAGTTTAAATGTTTATAATAATTACTCTCACAGTGACTTCGATAAGATTTAAGATCTTCTTTTACATCTTTTTCCGAAACATCTATAGAATTGTGAAATTTAATATATAACTTATATAGGTCTTCATATTTAGTTGGGAGTCCTTCATTATTAATTAAAACTTTAAGGTTAGTACGAGTTTTACCTTCTAGGACACGATTATACGAATCATTGTGAAGGTAAACTAAAAATAACCTAACGTTATTATAAACTGGTTCCTCCCTAAATCTTGAAAGAGCATACGCGCCCTCTCCGAGTAGTGATTCATGAGTCATGAGTCATAGTAATGGGTGGCATAAGAGGTTTAACAAACGACTTTTTTATTGTACCATCATTTACAGTATTAGAATGACTTTTTTCAAGTACATCTGTAGGTGAAACCGAATTAATGGCTACATTTGCATAGCTGGTAATATTATTACCATTGTCAATTTTACTATTGTGGATACCACCATGTACAAAATTAGAGTACTTATTTTTATCAATAGAAGAAGTTGAATAAGTTATTGAAGTTAAAGAACTATTATTATTCGAAGTCGAATAAGTTAAATTATTTAAAGAGCTAGTATTATTATTACTGTTGTCTGTATTGCTATTATCAGTACTTATAATACTATTATCATTATTTATACTAATAGTATCAACACTATCATTAACAACATTATTAATATTATTGTTAATCGGTAACATTAAATTAGTACTAAAAAATGTGGATTTGTTGAAAGAAGGTAGTAAACGGTGTTTTTCATAGTGTGGTGAGGTGCGGAAAGTAAAATTGTTATCAGATAGAATAGAAGTATTCAAATTAGTGTTGTTTTGTTGTGAAGTTGTAAATAATTCTGTATGAGTGTTTGTTTCATTGTGGCTTTTAAAACTAACCTGTTTCTTATTTGGACTAATTTTAGTATTTTTATTTAATTTATTATTTCTATTTACTATTTTATTTTTATTTTGGTTTGTTATTACATTTTTAGAATTTAAATTTTTGTTTTTATTTTCTTCATTTTTTTTATTTTTATTTTTTAGATTTGAATTACTTTGTTCTACTTGTATATTTTTACTTACAATTTTCTTTCTTGAATCCTTAAAATCCGTCACTATCGTACCTGGTTTCCTTGCCTTAGATTTTTTGATAGCCTTCACCGTTGATGATGGAACGCTGATTTTATACGTAAAATATTTCGGCTGAAATTTTAACCCTCGTGGAGTAATTGATTTACAGCAAATATCTTCACAATTGAATGTTTTCTTTATAAAATCAACCAAACGCTGTTCTGTAGTATTAGTGCTCAAATTTGAAATTCTCAAATTAAAATTCGGCTGAAGAACTACATCTGGTGATTGATCATTTTTTTCAACGATGGGTATTAACGATGGAACCATAATGGGGTCTGATATCTGAGTATTGTTTTTTGCAAGTGTTTCATCTAAGCAGTCAGCTATCCTTAACTCTTACAATAAAGATACACTATTAGCCGGTTCAGGAACCACGGTTAGATTGTCAGTTCTAAAGTTGTCCTGAATTATTTCAAGTTTAGTTTTCACTAAATCTAAATCGGCTAAGACGACATCCCTAAAACTCATTGATATATCATGAACTGCAATACTTTGTTTAAGAGATGAGTACTGCTCATTCAAACTATCTACCAAATTCTTAAACTCTTCTTGTTTGAAATTTTTTTGTGCAGATAGCGGCTCAACAATACCCTAAGTGATAATATTTCACTTTTTAACTCCATTAATTGTACGTTTATATATTTTTTTATATCACCGGGGAAAATGCTAAAATTATTGTTTAATGACTCAAAATTTTTTTCCATTTCCTGGAAATTAGCAGCATTGTTCTTAATAACGGTGGTTAGTTTTGCTACCGTTCCTTGATGATCATTTTTAATTTCGTTGATTACATCAAAGATTTTACTATAAAATTGTTGAAAACTGTTATTTTGTATCAAACAATTCTCGCAAACAAAATATTTAGCAAGAAATGTGCTATACCAATTTCTGGGTGCATTTATACATGTGCCATGAAATTTTAAATGACAAGCACCTTTACAGGTAACAGTTTCAGTTTTTGCGTCATTGATTAAACAAATTTTAGCATTGCATTTGAATTCCATGTTTTGGTTTATTGTTTTTTATCTACTTTGCAGTTGTTGTTTTTAAAAATAGATTTCAGTGTAAAATTAAGTTTAATTAAATTTTACAATAAAATTATCCTTAAATATATAGTAATTTAAAACAGTTTTTCAAAAAAGAAGCCTACATTTGTCTCATAATATCATAAAAGAAGTGATGATAAAAAACCAAGGGTTTTTAAAAAAGAACATTTTCAAAATAATATAGTGTTTCATACTAAGTATTTTATCGGAATATAATGTTCAAGCTTCAATATTAACGTTTAATTAAGGAAATATATACGTTGGTGACTAAGTTACTGTTTAATTATAAAAACAGTAAATTTTTTATTTTAAAATTCTAATAGCCCTTCAAATGAGAAGGTTGCCAAATTTCTCAAAGACCTAATTTCATCTAACCACCCACTACCACAGAGACACTTTCTTCAATTTAAGAAAGCTTTTGAGGATCTAACTTCTCCCAAAATTTCAAGACCCTATCTTAAACCGTTTAAGAGATATGTGGGACCAAAAATTTTGCAAAAAATGAGTTTTAGATAATGCTAAATTTTAGTACCATATGGCAACCCCATACATTTGATCGACGTATTTTTGTTAAGTCTATAAAAGCAGCTCCCTTATACCGTTTTTCGATTGAAAATATATCTAACAGAACTGTTGTTATAACAATTCAAATATAGCGCTTTTTCCAACTTTGGAGGGCTGCAGCCCCGTAACAGGTGGGGCTACAGAAAAAAATTCTTCTACGAAATTATTTTTTTTGCAAAAGCTACCCATGGTTAAAACTTTTTTACCCTATTTCAAACGGTGTAAAAGTTTTTGTAAACATACGGACGGACGGACATTATATAGGGACATTTTTACAAAATTTTTTGAAAATGTGCTAAAAACTAGGAAGAGCGTAGTAGAACTTTCAGGTTGAAAAGCAGATTTTAAACGTTTTATAAACCATCGACTATATTTTATTCAAACGTTGGCAATTCAAGAAAACTACTATTGACATAGTATAATGACATAATGGCAAATTTAGTATACCCTTTTGATCTATAGTCAAACGTGTATAATAATACTTATACGTAAACTACCTTTTACACCTTCGCACCGGGGAAACGCCACTCAATGTAGTTTTAATTTAAGTTGACGTTATTGAAAAAAATTACACATGGTGTACATGTTAATTTGAAAATGTAATAAAGAAATTTTTTTAAAACGCTTTTTATAGAACTATTCTTGCAATCTTTTAACAAATTTATCAAATTTCACTTGAAACTTTTCATAATTATTAAATAATATTAAAAAAAAAATTTTTAATTGAGTTAATATTATTCGCTGGAAACCCACCATCCTCAACGCTATCGACAAAGAGCACCAAATTGTCAAGAAGCACCACGTACAGAATTATTAGAGATAATGGTTCAAACTGTTTTGCAAAAGTTTTTGTTTCGCAATCGATTAAAAGAACTCGACTCAACTCGAAAACTTTTTTTAAACATTCCCCTAATTCAAAGAAGTTTTACCTACTTTCAAAAATTGGGCGTATTTTACTTACAAATTTTTTTCTGAACAATCGTCGGATCAGTTTGGGTTACCACATTCCAAAGTCTGTTAATAGAGTGAACTCCATTTTGAAAGAGGAACACATATACAAAATTTGAAGTCAATCGGTTAAATCATTTCTAAAATATAGCAAAGCAACGAAAAAAACCTATAA
This sequence comes from Dolichopus griseipennis, assembly GCA_963082915.1. Classification (NCBI taxonomy): domain Eukaryota; kingdom Metazoa; phylum Arthropoda; class Insecta; order Diptera; family Dolichopodidae; genus Dolichopus; species Dolichopus griseipennis. Next base: position 223,411,248 of record OY720441.1, on the reverse strand, counting down.
AAACTATTGAGCTACAATGGGTTAACGGAGCTGAATAAATATTTTTTTGAGCCTTTCTTTTTAACCAAAATAGTACTTCAAAAAATATGCTGAAACTTGCTTTTTTACAATGTGCGCGTTCCCGGGCAACGCCGGGTAAATCTGCTACTCTAATATATAAAGGAGAAAATTTGTTTGTTTGTTTGTCCAGGATTCACGTGAAAACCACTGGTCCGATTGTCACAAAATTTTAAAGGAATAATTCTGAGAGCCCGGGGGGTGACATAGGCTATGTCACATTTTTAAAAGTCAACAGGTTGCGGCTCCAGAACCGTTTTAAGCTTTTTTGTTTTTTGGATGTCGAGTCAAAACGGTTTGATCGATTGGTTTGAAATTTTGTACAAATCTTCCTCTTAGCAACCGAAATTAGTTGTATAAATTTAGTTAGAATAAATTAGCCCATTTCGTCCTGGCGGATTTCCAAAAAATTTTGTGTTTCCAATTTGTGTTCAATTTTACAGGGTGGTTTCGCAGTCGAAATGAGAGGCTAACACAAATTTTTGTTGAGTTGGGTTAACCCGTTTGGGCACGAGGGTGCAATGAAGCTTTTTCAATGTTTTTGATGTCGAGTCGAAACGGTTTGACCGATTGCCTTAAAATTTTGCACAAATGTTCCCCTTAGCAATAGGAATTAGTTGTATAAATTTGGTTAGAATAAATTAACCCATTTCCAATTTGTTTGTGTTTCCAATTTGTGTCCAATTTTACAGAGTGGTTTCGCAGTCGAAAAGAGAGTCTGGCACAAATTTTTGTTGAACTCGGTTAACCCGTTTGGGCACGAGGGCGCAAAGAAGCTTTTTCAATGTTTTTGATGTCAACTCAAAAAGGTTTGACCAATTGATTTGAAATTTTGCACAAATGTTCCTCTTAGCAACCGGCATTGGTTTTATAAATTTGGTTGGAATAAATTAACCCATTTCGGCCTTGCGGGATTTCAAAAAATTTTGTGTTTCCGATTTGCGTCCAATTTTACAGGTTGATTTCGCGGTCCAAAAGAAAGGCTAAAAAAGTTTTAGTTAAGTTCGATTAACCCGTTTTCCACGACGACGCCATTTAGTTTTCTATAAATTTTATTTGCTTAAACGATTAAAAGAATTTTATTGAAAATTTTGTACCAGCATTTTAATTAAAACCCACAGGGTTAATTTGTTGTTACATAGTATTTTAAAACAGTTTTTCCAAAAAAGAAGCCTACATTTCTCACATAAAATCATAAAAAAACGAGGAAGAACATAGTACAACATAGTACAACTATTCAGGTAAGTACGAAATAAAATATAAATTGAAAAGCAGATTTTTAAACCTTTTCTAAACCATCGACTATATTTTATTCAAACGTTGGCAATTCAAGAATATAATGAAGAATATTTTATATAAACGTTGGCAATTGACATAGTATAATGACATAATGGCAAATTTAGTGTACCCTTTTGACATATAGTCATTTTAATTCAGTTAACATTATTCGCCGGAAACCTACCATCCTCAACTCTATCGTCAAGGGGCACCAAATTGTCAAGAAGCACCATGTATAGAAAAATAAGTGATAATCGTTCAAATTGTTTTGCAAACTGTTTTTTAAAGTTTTTGTTTCGCAATCGGTTAAAAGAACTTGATAAAACATTTTTTTAAGCATTCCCCTAATTCAAAGAAGTTGTACTTACTTTCAAAAATTGGACGTAATTTACTTACAAATTTTTTTCTAAACAACGTCGGATCAGTATGGGTTAGCAACTTCCAAGTCTGTTAATAGAGCGAACTCCATTTTGAAAGAGGAACACATACAAAATTTGAAGTCAATCGGTTAAACCATTTCTAATTTTTTGCAAAGTAACGAAAAAACCTAACTGTTGAGGTACAATGGGTTAACGGAACTCCACATATATTTTTTTAAGGCTTTCTTTTTAACCAAAGTAGTACTTCAAAAAATTTGCTAAAACTTGCTTTTTTACAATTTGCACGTTCCCGGGCAACGCCGGGTGAATCTGCTAGTAAATTATAATAAGAACTGCCAACAAATTTGAAACTTTCATAATAAAAAAAAATATTCAAAATCGAACTTTAAATCGAATTAATAGCTAGTTTAAATTACAATAAACAACATTGCAATCTTTATCATTTATAAAATCAAGTTTTGAAAAAAATACCAACCATTTTAACCAAGCAATAAGTTAAAATACATCATAAAGAAAAACAAACATAGTTACAAGTTTTATTGTTTTTATTTTAAATATGTTCAATGTTTTAGTTTATTTTTGAAAAGTATTGTAACAACTACCAACTAAAAAAAAGAAATAATTAGTATTTTATTGCTTTAAAATCAGATAATAGTTTTTTTTTATCATTTTCTTCATTTCAAAAGAACATAAATATTTCATATTTGTTGTTACGGTGTTTATTCAAAACAATATATTTTAAGTATTTAATTTTCTTTGTAATTACAGGTTTTAAAAGTTTGGAAAAAAAAAAATAAAGTTGTAATATAGTACAGGATTACTTAAAATTGTGAGATCTTTAGCTGAAAGATATTGAAAATAATGAAAAAAATAAATGGATGAAATTCTTTTTTAAAAAATATTTTCAAACAATTTCTCTTGATAATGCAATTTATTTAAAAGATTCCAAAGACTTAATTAACAACATAAAGATAGCTAAATACCATAATTTATTAATTAAATTTAATAGTAATTAAATTTAGTTAAAATTTAATAAATTTGATAATTTCCAATTTGGAACAAATTTCTGTGCTCTTAAATACGTCTCGTAAAACGACCGTTCCATCACAAGTTGAACTTCTTTTAGGATAACTTCTGTATTAATCTAAAGTCCTTATATCTTGTTTCAAAAATCCAGTTTTTTGAAAATTTAATTTAAATAAGAAATCTAATTTTGTTTTATATAGATGGATTTTGCAATTCATGAATATACAGTTATTCTTTATGTTTGGTTATTCTGAATATGTTTTTAATTATCAAAAAAATTGTTCACGTATCTTTAACATTGATTTCTACTTTTATTTACCATATTTCAAATGACTTTCTATTTTTTAAAGTATTTCCTTATATTTAGAATAAATAAAATTTATTTTATCTTAACCATGGATGATCTAAGCAATTAGCAGCAGTTGCACGTTTTTTTGGATCGAATTCTAACATTGGTTTTAAAAAATTTGCGAATGCTTCTGCTTCTTCTAATGACCATTCGTATTTTTCGGTTAAAACATCAACTAATCCCCATGGTTTAAGACCACTAATATTTCTAAGTTCACCGCGTTTATTAAATGTAAACTGAGTATAAAGACCACTAAAAATAATATGTTTTGGTATGGGCCCTAATAACTCAATAATATGCGCAATGTGATCTTCATCACGTGAATAATTATCACCAGAATGTGGCTCGAATAAATAGTCTCCAGTTGCTAATTCGAATGCCATACAAGCCGTACTCCATATATCTGCGGACGTATCATAGCCCGCACCAAGTATTACTTCAAGGGATCTGTATTGCCTTGTCTGAATATCTTCAGTAAAATGATTATGTACCCAACAAGCATTTCCTAAATCAGCAATTTTTACAAATATATCGCAAACTTCCAAGGCAGGGTCTTTCAAGTGTTGTTGGCAGTTTGTTTCTTCCTTAACTCCACAATCACTTTCATTCTTGTTGCAACTATTGATTAGTAATAAATTTTGCTGATTAGCGTCCTGAAATTGCTGTTTTTCTTCTCCTTTCACACTACTTTTACAACAGGATTGTTTGACCTCGCTGTGGTGATTGTTAAAACTAATAGTGTCAAAATTGTTTTCCAAGTCATCACTTTCTCCATGAACGTCTGAAGTACAGCCTGAAAAAATAAAATATAGCTGAAATAAACGGCTTTAATAATCAAAAATTTTTGTGAACTAAAAATAAATTTAAATTATCCAATATTCTTTTAAAACTTAAGAGTGAAAACTCGCTGTAACTGATTTTTAACGGTTCTAGCTATTTTAGACCTATTGAGTGTTTTACTTTTTAGTTACATATATCAACCCACTTAATTTTACCCTTTTGTTCAAAGTTAATCATCTTACTTCCCTTTTCTTGGAAAACCTGTGAATATTTTTAAATTGTATGTTGTACACAGGCTATATATTTTTAAAACTATTAAGTGTTTAAATTTTTTTATAAATTATAAAAATTAGAACTAATATTTCTATCATTATTCAATTTTTACCAACTACTTATATGAAATATAATAAGCGGTAGGTATTGTTTTCGAACCAAAAATTTTTTCATGTTTTTTTATAAGCTTTTGGAGAAAAACTGGTAACCCAAAAGAGACTTATTTAGGTAATTTTTAGGTTTTTTGCGAATATATCGTAAACCAAAAAGGTTACAACAAAATATTACAAAAAAATATGCTTCATTTGGTCCATAGAAAGTTTTTTATTCGATAAAGTTTAATGGGCCTTTAATTATATTTAAAAAAAAAAGTCTAAATTTTATTTTAATTTAAACATATTTTTACATTCTTTGCAAATTTTCCTAATAGATAAAAAATATTTCTGTGTGTATTTATTGCAATCTTTCAAAAATCTTGTTGGAAATTATTAATAGAATAACGAGCTACCTTAGTTTGAATAAATATCGTATTGGATATATGCATTTATGTATAATAAAAAAAATTTATAATTATTACGTATATATTACGTATATTGTTTTAAAAAAAAAATGTTTAGGCATGTAGGAAAAAAATATATTAACGAGTTTTGCATTAAAATATTTCTGTAATAGCGGTTGGTTCTGTGTCTTTTTTGATATTTTAGTAACAAATTAAAACTTAGCGGCATAGTTCGTTTTTACAAAAATTGCTAAAATTGCAAAGTATTGTGTTAGAAAATTTAACAATGTTTTTTATTACATTCGATATCTTTAAATGCAAGCAAGATGAAATATTTAGAAAAAAAGTAAGTATTTCAAATTAGAACTTTATGATTGCAAAAAATAAATGTAAATATTGTAAAATGTCGGATTCCTAAATTGAGAATTTGCAAGGAGTTTTACTAATTCTATTTAATTATAGTTAGAAAATTTTGATTAATTAAAGGTTTGGACTGCGTCGGGAACAAAATTGTTTGCTGAAAGCAGTCTTGAGTTAAAAATAATTTTGATAAAGGCGTAAGAAAAAATTCCTAAAGGTGAACTGTCGAATACTTTTTTAAATAAAAATCAGCATTCTTCTGAAACAATGCCTGCAAAAAAAAATTTTTTTTGTCTTCGACGAGACGGTTTGAAAATTTTCAAAAGATACATTAAAATTTCTTAGATTTTTGTTAGATTAGCATTTAGTGCTTGAATAATTATTTTTTATTTTCAAAGGTTCTATGCATTCTAAAAAAAGAAATCGTCCAAATTGCGTAAAGAAATACATATATACAAAATACACAAATGTAAATACATATTACATGCATCGATTAACATAAAAATAAAAAAAAAACAATAAAAATATTAAATAAAATTTTTTAAAAAGAAATCGTCTAACTTGAAAAGGAAATATAAACAATTGCACATACATCGATTGACATACAACCAAAATAAAAAGAAATATAAAAATAAAGCAAAGAAATAATCTCAATTTGATTTTACTATGTATACCAAAAATACCAGCATGTTTTTACGAAATATACTAAATACGATAATGGGGTGATTTCAAATCAACAAAATTGACTAACATGTTTTGTTCTAGATTAATTCTCTATGTATATGATTTCTTTATGGTTAAATTATTCTAACTAGCATATCACAATATTTACTTTGCGTAAAAGTAAATTTATACCTTTTTTACTTGAAAAAATACTTTTGGTTTTGGTTTTTGAGAAAATAATACTTTTTCGTTGTTCTATTTTTAATTATTTAATTTTGAATTGTAAAATTTTTGCTAATCGAATGAAGGTTACATACATCATTCCAGTTCTTCATATTTTTAAAACTAAATAAGTTTATTTCCATTTTTTTTTTGAGATAACACAAAAATATCCTATAAAGAACTTCGTAAGTTTTGAAGAACACAGACTAAAACTATGACTTATAAATATTTTTGAAGAGTTTTTTCAATTTTGCAATTACAATCGTGATATTTAATTTGCATTTAACTTTTCAAAAAAAAAAATTCTGTAAAAATATTTGCAAAGCCTTTAAAACTAATTCAGAACACCATTCAGTTTTCAGCAAATTATGTTCGACTTACATTAAACAATTAAAAATTCAGAAGAAGGTCAATTATTAGCAACTAATTGCAGTAAAATGCATTTACTTAAATATACAAGGTTTATTAACAATTTTATTGAATTAGAAATTATGCTCAACGAGCTTGATATAGAATTCATTATACTACGTGAAACACATACAATAGAAGGCAATGAATTAGTTAATGAATTAATAATAGATTACTAATAAGCCAATTAAATTAGATTCTGAATCAAAAAGAACGGGAGGGGTAGGCTTGTATATAAAAAAGGATTGGCAAACTGAAATTATGTAGAATATAATTGGACGTACTTTTTGGTGGCTTGCAGTTAAATTTGAAAAATAAAATATATAATTTATTGTTGTAATAGTTTATAGATCACCTAATCCAAACTCACCTAAGAACCAAATTTGTAGTTATTTTAAAGATTGGATTGAAGAACAAACTCATTGGAATATGGAAATTATAATTATAGGGGACTTTAACATAAACTGGGCTGAAGATGATACATATAAGAATGATTTGAAAAACATAATATGTAATTGGGGCTTGGTTCAAAAAATTAATGAGTTTACCCGAGTCACGCAGACATCTAATACGGTAATAGATTATGTTATTACGAATATAATAGGTTTAACTACAACAATAAATAATGATTTAAAGATAAGTGATCACGAAACAATATGTATAAATACAAAAAAGAATAAAAAAATTAACCTATGGTATAAACAAAATTTTGAAATGATTGAGCTCTTGAAATATAATAAAAATGATATATCAAATGAATTTATTAGTAACTTTAACTTGAATTATTTGAATTTTGATTTAGAAAATAACACGAACATGAAAAAAAATGAAATTGATTGGAATGAGTATAAGCACAAAAGAAATTTTTATAAACCTGAAGTCGAAAAATCTAAAAGTAATTTTATTAGAAATAAAGTTCAAAACGCCAGTAATAAAAAAGGCAAATGGAAAACCATAAATGAGCTTGTTCTAAAGAAAATAGAAAAGATATAGATACAGTTAAATTTGGAAATGATACTATTAGCGATATGAATGAAATTCGGTTAGGTTGAACCACGACGTACAATATCTTCAGGCCATGACATAAAATTATTTGAATGTATTGGTGAACATTCAAACAAAATGAGAGTGAGTTTCGAAACAAATTTTTTTTTGGTTATGTAACTTTTTGGAAAGAAATAAAGGCTTTTATGATGTTTACTATATTTTCATTTAAACTTTTCTTTATTAAATATTCCCCTAAACACTCCGAATTTTACATAAAAATAAAATTTGGAGTTTTTTTTATAACATATCAAAAATAAAGCTTTGAACTCAAAATTTTTAATGTTTTCCTAAAAAAAAATGTTTTAGTTTTTTATGAGCATTCCATAACGTAGCTATTTTGATACTGTCAAAAAATAATGAGAGTACACAAGAGCAAAAATTTTAAATAATTTTAGCAAATCTAACCTAACTTAAAAAGCTTTATAATAATCTGTGATGCAATTTTAGTAAGTAAATTTTTTCTAATATCAAGCTTTTATATTTTTAATTTAAATAAAAATAAATAAATTATATATCAAAATAAACTTTAAAGTTTTCTCTTTATACTCATAAAAAAATTAAATTTCAAATCGTATTTTTCAGCCATATACGAGTAATTCAACCATATTTCTGGGTATGCAATTTTTATTTGTTTGTATACAGTTTTAAACAATAGAAAAAAAAAAATGCGTGCAATAAATAGCCGTACAGATAGTTTTTTAAATATTACTCTTTTTAAAATTGTAAATTTTTTTAAATTTTTTAAACTTTTTTAAAATTTTAAATTTTAAATTAAATTCTTTTAAGTACCTATATTAAGATTAACATTTTGCAACTTTTTAATAAATTATGGTTCTAAAATGTTCGGTTTCTGGATGTAAATCCAATTATGATTCTTGGTTATCCAGAAACTTATCCTATGACTCTTCGATTAAAGTTTCATGTTTTAAATTTCCAAAAAAAGAAACATTAAAAAAATTATGGATAAGCTTTAGAAAGACCTGCTTGACAACCAATTAATTTTATTTTTTTAAATAATAAATTTTTAAAAAAATAAATTAAAAAATTTTACAAAGCAAACGAACGATATTTTCACATCAAAAAGGCACAATAGAAAATTAAAAATTTTTAACAGTTAAAAAGAGTAATATTAAGTAGTATAATTTACTGTGTATTTTTGTGATATTTTTTATACCCTACACCTATAGAATAGGTAAAGGGGTATATTAACTTTGGTATGGTGTTTGTAACCACCTAAAGGAAGCGAGCTAGATATGGAAAAGTATATATATTTGTGATCAGCGTGACCTATTTAGTCGATACAGCCATGTCCGTCCGTTCGTCCGTAGACACGATAACTCAAAAAATAATGGAGCTATCTTGATGAAATTTTAACTGTAGGTTACTAGGACTGAAAGTACGGCGGGGATTGCATATGGGCGAAATCGGCCCATGGGTTCGGATTCTGGACCTTTTAATCGATCGAGGGGCTAACGAACATATATAAAAAATCACGATAACTCAACAACTAATGACGGTATCTTCATCAAATTTGTGCTGTAGGTTACTAGTAATGAAACTACTTCGGGAATTGCGTAAGTTCGGGATTGGACCATGGGTTCGGAAACTAGAACTTTTTGATCGAATTTAGGCCAAACGAGCATAATTCCGAAACCAATGAAGATAGAACCTCCAAATTTGGTATCAGGGTGTTCCTTCCTATTTCCTAAGTTTCTTGGAAATTTGGGCCCCATTGGAGTAGTGGGTCGGGGACCAACCACACATTTCCGAAGACCTTAAGCATATTTTTAAAATTAATAAAGATAGCAACTTGAAAAAATGTATACAAGATGTGAAAAATGTGTACAAGGGCTAACTAGTATTGAAAGTATGACGGGGACTGCATATGGGCGAAATCGTACCATGGTTTCGGATTTTGAAACCCTTGAAAAGTTCAAGGGCTAACAAACATATATCTTAAAAACACCGTAACTCAAAAAATAATGCCGCTATTTTGATGAAATTTAAACTCTAGGTTACTAGTAATGAAAGTACCATGGGGATTGGTTGTGGTCGAGTTTAATTTCGAAGCCAAAGAATATATTTCCTATTTCCTATGTGTCCCCGAAATTTAGACTTAATTGTAGTGGTTCAGCTATGTTCAAAGGTACTTGCTGCATTTATGTAAAATTTATTTTTATATTTAAATGAATTATATGAAAAGGTCTTAATTTGTAATTGTATTTTAGAAATACATTTATTGCATATTTTGCGTTTATAAGCTTTTCTATTAGGTATATAAACTAACCATTTAAAATATTGCAATTTTGAAAAATTTGGATTATTAAATATATTATGCTTTGATTAGCTTTTTATCACAAAATTTAATAATTAGAATTTTTTAATTTTGTAATTGAATTGGAATAAATATATTTTCATTTATTTCAAGTTTTTTTGTTTTTTAATATTTTTAAAAATATAAATTATTTTGGAAAACAAAAAACAAAAAAAAAAAAAAAGTGGAAATTCTTTAAAAGTAAACCAGTTTTTGTGTTTTAAAAAATGTAAAAAGGAAAAGTTTTTTTTGTTCTCCTTGAACATAAATTTTTTCAGCTGGTTCTAAATAATTTTTTTTTATACATTTTACATCTAAATATTCAACTAAACCACTACCCCATTTAAGTCCATTTATTTTATTGTCGCAATACTGATTCGTATATTTGACTTCTTGACTAAGTTCTTCTGCAGAGCATGGTGGTTTAAAGTAATATACAGTCGGAATTAAACTTCCTTTTTCAAGTATGGCTAGTTGTTTTATGAAATTTTGTTTATCATTTCCTAATAAAAATTGAAGATCAACTATTAAAACTTGTTTAACCATAATGAAGGTTATCGGTGGAATAATCTTTTCTTTATTCAAATTTCTATTTATATTCATTTTAATTTTATATTCGTATATATTAATAATACTCAAGACAATTATGATATATTTCCAATAAGAAGTGATATATTTAGAAAAAATTTCTTCTTTTGTACAAGATATCAATTAGAACAATTTGGGGCAGAATATTAACCGTTTGAAAACCAATCGACACATATTGCATCTATTAAAAAGTTCTAAACCAAAATTTCAAAAGTAATAATAAAACATGCCGATGTAATAAAAACTTGATGCCGAAGTAATAAAAACTTTTTGTGAAATTGCTTTAAAATTTTAAAAGGTCATTGTAATCTGAGTAAAAAAGAAAGTACGAAAGTATAAAAAGGAATTGAGATCACTCATTTGCCGTAAAAAATCTATAAATTGCAAAAGAAAAATTATTATTCAACGAGGTAAATTACATACACTTCTTGGTGCACAACTTTCAGGAATAATAGGAAATTTTATAAAATGAATAATACAATATTTAACAAAATGATTATACTAAAACCAGAGGTTTATGAGAAAATAAAACGAAATGCAGACGTAGAAGTGAATGAGTTGCTTAAAGCTATGAAAAAAATGTTGTTAAAAAAACACATGACAGATACACAAAAATGGTATTTATATCGTCAAAATCTATTTAAAGTAAGAAACAAAAATAGAGTTCTTCCTCCAAATAAAGAGGAGTAGGTAAAAATTACAGAAACAAAAGAAAACTCAATCAAATGTTCCTATATATAAGGATGCTGCAACACAAGCTTTTTCAAGAAGATATATGAAAAGAAGTTTTTAAAAAAACATTGTCTGCTGCTTCAGCTAAAGAACGTGTAAGAAAACGAAAATCTATTAGAAAAAAAAATGTACAAATTTTTGAAAATGATACAGGAGACATAATATCAGTTCCTTTAGACAGCTTAAGCCGAGCCGACCAACGAAGAAAGAAAAAACTATAAATAGCAAAGAGTTAAGTAGTTCAGCAAGATATTTTTTCGGTAATCAACAGGTAATACTCAAACAGAACTTAATTTTCCAATTCTTTAAAATAAAACAACAAGCTTATGGATAAAATACAAGTAAATGGCAAATTTTACGTCACTTTACTAAGCGATCCATGAATTATTACCCTGAAAATACATTGTCCTCTTTTACGAATAAAATGGATAAATACTTGGTTGATTCAAATTGGAAAATCGGTATTTCTGAAATATATGTTAATAATTTTATACCAAATGCTTACGGTGAAAAGTGAGATAAAGGTACACAAATTTATATTTCAGGTATGAAAAACGATCTGCTTGGTGTAGGAACTACGTACATACCATACAATTCAAAACAAATGTTATGCGACTGGAAAATATTTTTAATACCAATATTAATTCAAAATGACCATTTCATGCTTATTCTAGGAAAGAAGCTGTGCAGCAGTTGTTTTGGGGAATTTTTAACTTTTTGAATGATGATAAAAACTACACGGAATCAAATAAAAATGAAGATTTGCCTACAAATTTGATCTATATTACTATCCGTTTAAGTTAACCGAAGATAGATATTAAGATCAGATCAAAAGTTGCATATATTTTAGAGGGATTTTTAAAAATATGTTTTATATAAGGTAAAGAAACATCATAACAACATAAACCTTGAGTATTTGAAGCTTACAAACCTTTAAAAAATAGTTTAGATTTATTTCCTGTAGATAAATAAACCCGATATGTTTTTTATATATTCTGATATTATCAAACCACAAAATTTAGGTTTAAAAGATGTAAGATGTTTAAGAACTATCAACATAGAGAACACTATGTGTCCTTCACTAACATAGAGACATAGTGAAGGAAGATAACAATATTTAATATTGCAATGTGGAAAAAACATTTGATAGTATTTTGGTATTATGATGTGACAAATATAGTTGTAAAATAAATTTTTGCACCAGCAGTATTCCTAGAAAAGTTGTATTGCATTTCGAAAAAGTATAAATGAAAGGAATTTAAAAACATTATATATTATTTTATTTAAACATTATTGAGAGAGCATACTACAAATATTATTTAGTTCAATCAGGAAAAAGACTAGACGATATTGGTCCCTTGATACATTCACCAGCACCTTACCAAAGGGGCCGAGGGGTAGGAAGCGTTTTCGGTGGACTTTTCAGATATTTAAAACCAATATTTACGTCTGGAGCTAATATACTAAAAAAGGAGGTTATTAACTCCCATATTAATGCATTGTCTGATATTGCAACAGGTGCAAATTTAAAAGAAGTTGTACAAGATCGAAGTAACGAGATAATTAAAAATGTAAGACGAGGTGCAGTTCAAAAACTCAATGAAATGTATGGAATGAAGAAAACCTATAAAAAGACCACTCATTAATAATTTAAATTATTTTACGTCAAAGCGATGCAAAGGGAGTAACAAAAAGAAGCAAAAAGATATTTTTCGTTAATTATGATTGAATGTATGAAGAATCGTTCGATAGAAGTTTCTTACAACCCTGTTGGTTCTTTGGATAATCCATCAGTAATAGAATTTGTTTCATTAGGTTATGGGGATACATATGGAGTCTTTCTTCTGCATATCTAAAATTAAAAGTACAAATTTTATAAAAGGATGCAACTCAATGAAATAATGATAAAAACACTAAATGAAAATTAATTCAACAACCAAGTGTAGTCAATAATCTTTTTCATTCATTAATAAAACTATGTAAAGTACAGCTAAATGAAAAGAATATATCTCCATCTGATGGAAATTATCATTATAGAGCTTATGTGCGGGATGGCATCTCGATAAGCCAAATATAGGAAAACATGATAATAATGGTTCAAGAGAACGTCAAAAATTATACCAAAATAGCAATGTAGTAAAACTTATGAGAAAACTATGTTTAGACATGTTTAATCACCCTACACTTCTCATAAACAATGTTGATATTCGAATTCTGTTAACACTTGAAAAACCAGACTTTTACTTTTTTGCAGATGATTCTGACGAATCTCAACTGAAAATTTTAGAAGCTATTTTATTTATGAGACATGTAACTATTAATCCAAGTTACTATAGCACACAATGCGGTATTAGAAAAAATGAATGCCAAGTACAATTACAAACGTGTAGAGGTAAAAAGTTTTACCATTCCACAAAATAATTCATCGGTATTACTTGATAATGTTTTCACAGGTCAGTTACCGAATTCAATAATATTTGGTATGACAGAAAATATAGATTATTCTGGAAAAAGATCAAAAAACCCATACAATTTTAAACATTTTGATATTTCACAATTTGTTTTAAATGGAAATGGAGTTCAAATATCTAATTCAGCAATTGAAACCAGTTTTTCGGATGAAAATAGTTGCTATACAAGAGCATACAGTACACTATTTTCAGGTACTGGAATTTACCACAATGATAAAGGTCATCAGATAAAAAAGTCTATGTTTAGTAATGGATTTTTCATGTTAGCTTTTGATTTTACTCCAGATGCATTAGGAAATGAAGTGTATCAAGGTTTGTTAAATCAGGGTACAGTTAGAATTGAGACAAGGTTATCAAAACCACTTCCATCTATACTAACTGCTATTGTTTATGGAGAATTTGATGCAAGCTTACAAATTGATAAAAACCGAAATATATTTACAAATCTATAAATACTACCCATAAAAATGAATTTAAATATTTGACAAAATGTCGCTGTCTTGTGCACTACTGGATGTAACGTTTTGTTGTGATGATAATAATACTTTATTTGTAAAAGATATTTGTATAGTTAGTATCAAAGAACCTTGTAAAAAGTTTATAAAAGAGCTAAAGAATAAATTTCCAAATAGAGAATTTTTAAATGATAATTTTCCAAATTATTCTTTTGGAACTGTGTATAACGAAAAAATAAATTAAGAGCTCTGTCAAATACTAGAAAAATTTGATATTATAACAAATAAAAAAATTAAAAAAGAGTTTTTTATCGAACTACATAAAAGAAGCAACCAAGATATATGACTTGAGACAATTTGATTAATGAACACCCAGGAGATAAATAACGTGTTGAGATGTAATAAACAAACGAATAAAATTTTTAAAGGAGTTTTTGCTTTAGATCTGCTTCCCAAAACAATTAAAAAACAAACTTTTTTAATTGTAAACCCGCATAAAGCAAAAGATCCAGGAGCACATTTATTTAAATTCCTAAACATGGTTGTATCGAATATTTTGATTCTTTTGGCAGAAAACCTGATAAATTAGAAATTTTAAGTTACTTAAAAAATCATTGTTTAGTTTTTAATGAAAAACGATTACAAAGCAACTATTCAGATGTCTGTGGACAGTATTGTTGTGTTTATTCAAGTTATAGATGTTGCGGTTATAGTATGAAATACCTTTTTAAAAAAATTTAATATAGGTAATCAATAAATCACTTGAGAGATATTTATGAATGGTTATCTACTAATCTATATCCATTTTTTGGAATAAGACCTATGGTGTTAGCTTTCAAAAAATTTCTACGAAATAAAAAGGTTACACGCTGAAGCTATTGCTTCCAAAAAGGGGTCTACATTGCATTACTTTTTTTTATGTAATTGAAATAACTTAATTAAAAAATAATTAAAATAAGCAAATGGAAAAAAACAAAACAAAAAAAAAAATCTATTGAAATAGAAAAGAGAAAAAACAAATAGTAATATAATCATTCTATTGCAAAGAGGCAAGTGACGAATGATCAGAAAGATACTTATAATTAATAATTTAACAAAATTTATGTTGGAATACCCCATTTATTATTTATATTTATTATATTTATTTATTTTATATTAATTTTATTAATTATTTTTATATTAATATTCCTAATTATTTATATATATATTTATTTAATTATTTATTTTCTATATAAAAGAATAAATTTCTTATTGAAAGAAGTTTTAATTCATTAAACAAAGGAACACACGATGTTAATCGCCTTTTTTTACAAATTAATCTAATTCCATGTTTTTGGGATCTCAAAAGTGGTAGAATCTTATTATTATGAGTACCGCCCCAACATACTATACCATATTGAAGCTTCGATTGAAATAAGGCGTAGTAGACCATAGACGAAACTTTCCTATAACTGTACAAACTGACTTCAAATAATTGTCTATAAATAAATTATTAAAATAAATTTATTAAAATACTCTTTCAAATGTGAAGTATGTTTAGACCAGTTAAAGTTCGAATCAATAATAACAACAAAGTATTTAAATTCAGCAACTTTTTCAATGTAGAAGCAATTGGATGAGCAATTGGAATTGGGAACTTCATAGATGGGAATTAGCGGATCTTTACCACATTTCGGATCATGATAATAAAATGCATACCCTTCATCAGAAGAACCATATAACTTAAAATTCATAAATTTAGTTTTACTACTAATAGCTAATTTATGTTTATAAAACCAGTGTCTTAATAAATCAATATCAGATCTAACAATTTCTACTAATTCGTTTTGATTACTACAGGAATAAGTAAAGACTATGTCATCTGCAAAAGTAGTAAGAATACCTTTACATTTTTGTAAAAAGAGGGAATTAATATAAATTAAGAAAAGTATAAGTCCAAGAACAGAAACTTGCGGAACCCCTCTATCAATACCTAAGACCCTACTAAAGTTGTTATTAATTTTAACTTTTTGCTTCCTATGGATAAATAAGACTGAAACCAAAAATAGATAAAACCACGAAAAACAATATTGTACAATTTACGTAATAAAATTTTGTGATCAACTAAGTCAAATGCTTTAGTGATATCAATAAATAATGCAGAGGGCATTTTACTGTCATTAAGGGTCTCATAAATTTCACCACAGAACTTCAACAATGCACCCTCAGTAGATTTTCCTTTCAAAAAACCAAATTGATTATCACTAAAATATTTAGTTTTAAATAAAAATTTAAGAATTCTCGTTTTTATTGTTTTTTCCAAGATTTTTGAAAAGGTAGATAATAATGAAATAGTTTTATAATTATTTAAATCTCGCGCGTTACCTTTTTTATGTAACAGTATAACATTTTTAACAGTTCAGGAAATTTAGCAGCATAAACACAGTTATTAAAAATATGAGCTAAAACATCAACTACAAAATAGGATATTTTTTTCAATTCGTTATTTGATATTCTATCCGAAGTTCTCGACTTAGAATTTTTCAATTTCATAATTGTAGAATGTAACTCAAACGCAGTAATTGGCTCAAAAAAAAACTACTATCAGTCTGAAAAGGTTCACTTGTAACAACTGTATTAATTCGTGGCGAAGTTTTTTTATATGCAGATGATTTAGCAATGATATTCACAGAAAATACATACACAGAATTGGAAATAACAATGAACAGAGATATTCAAATAATTAGCACATGGATGAGTAAGTTGAAGTTAACTCCAAATATAGGGAAAACTAAATACATGGTTATAAAAAATTATTTAAATGTACCTTTAAATATAATGTTTGGCAGTACCAAAATTCAAGAAACGAAAAATTATAGATATCTGGGAGTAACTCTAGACTCAGAATTAAACTGGAACTTGCACTCTACTGAAGTCACAACAAAAGCCAGAAGAATTGCTGGAATACTAAAACATATTCAAAATAGGACTCCGCCAGAAATGAAAATATCACTATACTACTCTCTCTTCTACTCGACTGTCTCGTACGGTATACTAGTGTGGGGAAATACATATTTTAAAAATTTAAATACAATTCAAAGAATTTAAAAAAGAGCAATTAAAAACCTCTTTGATTTTAAAAAAAGAACATCTACTGTGGAAATACATTAACAACTAAAACTAATACCTATAGAACTTCACATAAAAATGGAACAAGCACTACAAATATATAATATTCAAAATAATATAATTATATCAAATACAACAATAACACATAATAGAGAATTACATAGTTACAACACCCGCACGGCTAGTCTAATTCGCAATACAAACCGAAAAACTAAATTCAATGGACTTGACGGAATCTACTACACGTCCATCAATACATTTAATAAATTACCAAATGAATTAAAAGCATGACACATCATTAATAAAAAACAAAATTAAAACATATTTCTTAGAATTAATAAAATAAAAATGAGAGTACAAAAACAAAAAAATAATAATTAAAAATAAGCATAAATGAAATTTAAATATAAGTACGTAAAACAATAAGAACAAAAAAAAAATTTTTAATTTAAGCATTATATAAACATAAACACATTACAATATTACATACATATTTATTTTTAGTAAATTATTGAAAACATAATATTATTCGATACCTATATTTTTATATTGTATATACTTACTTTTTCGACAAACGTGTGATAAAATTTTATTCAAAAAAAAAAAAATAAAGGTAATAAAATAACAAATGATTTATAATTTTATAAAATGCTTTCTTTATTGGTTTCTACCGTAATAATCATCAATGAATTTCTTTTACATTCTTATTTTAACTAAAAATTATTCTAAAACTTATTTCTAAAATTTCTTATCAGCAAAACGATAAATTACAATAAGGTTATTTACTTTATCGATTTGTTGTTATAAAAAATTTATGAAATTATTTCAACATAACTTAAACGCAACAAAAAATGTTTCATATTTCAGTTTACGTTTTTGTTGTTGTTAATTAAATTGTTTAATGCATAAGTGCATTGAACAATTTGTATTTCGTAAACAAAAATGTTTCGTATTTCAAAAAATTTGTTTTAATGCAAAGTGCATTGAACATTTTATTTTTTTATCTTTTTTCTAAAATTAGGTTAAAATTTGATATAATAAAAATTGTACGCTAATTTTGAATTTAAAAAAAGGAAATTAAAAGTAAGAAAAGTGAATTATATTTTAAAGTAAGGTGTTTGGGATTTTAATGGAAGGGCAATTTAGTTATTGGCGGGCAATCTTGTGTGACTTGTGGTGGAGAAGAGTGTGATGATGTAACTCCTCCCCCCTTAAGATTCGACTCCGTGCGAATTTCTTTTAATTCAATATTTATTTTTGAACTTTTTGCTTTAAATTGTTTTAGGCAATAAAAGCCAATAGATATTGATAATACACGAATGAAGGCAATAAATGAGTTTGTTAAAACGCTTGCGTGCCACTTCCAAGAACGGTTTTATTTAATTTCTTCTATTATTTTTGTATTGTTAATATTGGAGGCATGTAATTCTGTTAATTTTATAGCATTAATCACTTGTTGAACGATTATACTACGTTCGAAGTATGGTAAAATATTGTTGTAATACTCTTTCTCAACATTTTCTTGTTGAAATGAGTCAAATGAAAGTTTACAGTTTATAAATTTTATTACATTATTGCCTTTTATGTGGATCATATCCGGTTGACCACAATTATTATAAAGAATTGTTTTGTTTAAGTTAGTTGTTACAACTACAGTATCAGATATTTTTATTACATTAGAAGATAAATTTATTCGAAAATTACATTTCATGTGGTTATTATTTAATAAATTTCTTATACAATTATCGTCAAAAGGTATTAAATCTTTTTCCATAACATTTTTCTTATCAATAAATTTAAAAATACTTTGTTTGCATGTAATAATTTTTTTTATATTAGTATCTAGTTCTAAGTTTACATTTTTATTTGGAATTTTTTCTAAAATAGTTACAAAACATTTTTCATTTTTGAAAACTGGTATAGATAAAACAAATATTATAGAATTGTTACGGAAAAGAACGCATTTTTTATTGAAAGGTAATATTTCTATAGTGATATTATAATCTTTAATTTCTGTTTGTGTTAAAATATCTTTTGACAGTATTTCTAACTTACTAGCTAAAATTATTTCTTTAATATTTAAAATTTGCCTAGTTAATAAATCAATATTTTCAATTATTTCTGTTTTAATCATAAAGTATTGTAATTTTTTATTTATTTTATCAATATTATTTTGAAAATTGTTAATTACATTTTTTATTTCATTTTGAGCTAGGTTAATATGATCGGTAATATTTTTTACTTCATTGGATATTTTTTCATTTATTAATACTTGATCGTTAACGTTATTAATTAATTTACCGTTATTTTGTTCTATTACCTTTAAGTGTTCTTCTATTTCTTTTCTATCGTCGTCGTCCATTACACCAACAGCAAAGCGAAGAATATTTCCACCAAGTTTAAACAATTATCTTTTACTTACATGGTGTGGAATAATACTATTGTAATCTTCCTTTAGGTGTTTTAATTTATGTAACAAAACCGAAGGAATATCAGTTTCATTTTGAAGTTGTAATATGTTAGATTCTATTTTGTTAATAATTGTCTCGTATTGGGTTAGCTCGACAACATGCAATATTCTTCTATAACTTTGAATTACTTTAAGCTCAGATTCGTCGAAGAGGAGGTAACCATTTCCAGGTGGTATTTGGTTAACATCTATGGATGAGCGAGACAGGACAACAGGAAAAACCAGTAAGAGAACAAAGAGAAATAATCCTAGAATAAGATAGAAGTGGTTAGTTTTGGTACGTGAATTTTCTTTTAAATTGATTAATGTAACGTGGAATATTTTCTTTATTGATTTTAAGGTGATCGCTATTTGAGTCTGTGATTTGAACTTTTTTGTGATATGGTTGTAGTTTTGTAACTCTATTTAGTTTAAGATAATTGGAAGGCTTACCAATGATTTTACCTTTATTACGTTTTTCGATAGTTTTTTCTTTAACTTTTGTATTAAATTCTTTGGTAGAAGGATATTGGTCGGGAGAGATAACACCATTTAGAAAATCAATTGGTTTTTTGCCAGTTGATGTGTGAATAGTTTCATTATAAACTTTTAAGCTTTTGATTATGGGGTCTTCTTCCGTAATTTGACTTTCTTCTTTTTTGATCGTGTTCAATATTCGTAGGTGTTCGTTTAAAGTATTATGGAATCTTTCAATATCCGCATTGCTACTATGGTTATTAGGAGTAGTAAAATGGATATCAATTCCTTCTGTTTCTAAATAATTTTTGAAATTAAGGCTATTAAAGCCCTTCTCTTGGTCTGTTACAACTTTAACAGGTTTACCGAAAGATGCTATATATTGCATAAAACCATTTTTCAAATCCACCTAATTCCTAGATTTTAAGGCAATGATTTGGGCGTGCTTTGAAAATTTGTCAATAATTGTCAAGTATGGATTTCCTTTTGTGTGAAACCATATGTCCATATGGACTATTTCTAATGGTTTCCTAGGGGTTTCTGTAATTTTTAAAGGTAGATTTAAAGGACGTCTTTCATATTTCGTAATGTTGCAAATGTGACAATTATTTATAACATTTTGAATTTCATTTTTCAATTTAGGAAAATAATAGCTTTTCTTTAAGTTTAGGTAAACATCATTGATTCCTCTATGATTTGTTTTTATGTGTTGGTCAAGAATAAGTTCCTTTATTTCGAGACGATATAAAATGTCAGTGAGTAAGAGTGAGCATTTGTTAAATTTTATTAGTTTATTTTTTGAAAAATATTTTAGGTATGTATTTTGAAAAGAACTGTAAAGTTTTATATCATCAATCATAATTCCTATTATTCCTTTACTAGGAATATGATTTTTAAAAACTTCGATAAAAAATTCCTCGTTAGGATTATGATGTATGAAAATTTTTCTTGTTTTACGATGGATTTTAAATAATTTCAATTGTTCTTGTGAACCCTTTTTTATGATAATTTGTGTTTTGTAAAAGTTAATTGGTGACTCTGATATAGGGATGTATTCGGAATTATCTTCGTCAGCTGAATGCATTGTCGCATCAATTGATCGTATTTCGTCAATTGTATTAATTGCATGTTTGATTTCGTGGGTGAAAGTTAAATCATCACCTTCATGAAAAAAGGCTTTGTTGAACTTTTTTAAAATTTTCAAAAGTTCACTTTTAATTGTATGGTCTAAATGATCACATCTAATATTGTTTTCACCTACAAAAATTTCGTTTTGAAAGATATTTAACTCTTTCATTGGTACCGGGATGTTATATTCTTTTTCATCTTTTTCATTAAAATAAAGAGGAATGATATTGCCGGTGTTTATTTTTAAACAATTGTTTTCATAGTCGATTATAGATTGTAACGGTTTAAGAATGTTGTTACCTATTAAACCGTCAAATCTATCATGGAAGTTTATTTCCAAAAATTCGAATTTTCCTTTAGCGTCAAATTCGAGAAAAGGATCAATTATGATTTTCGTATCACATATAAACTTATTGCGTAATGTTTTAATATTTATAGGTTCAATTTTGGATTTGTAAATTGGATTGCAAATTCCACTATTCATTATGCTCATAGTAGCACCTGAGTCTATAATAAATTTTAATGGTCTTCCTTTTGATTGTATTTTTATATAAGGAAGTTCCTGTTTTGCTCCGAGGCTACTGAGTGAAAAATTTTCAATTTCGCGATTTAAATTTTCGTTGTTACCCTGAGTTTGTGTTTCAAGAGTATTAATTCTACGATTTATGGTAGTTGGATCAACCTCCATAGTTTCGCAGTTTCTTTGGTTATATCTAGAATGGTTCTGATATTGTTGGGAAGATTGCGTATTAAAATTTTGTTGGGTTCTACGAGAATGGTTACGACTATTATATGTGGAATTATTATAATTAGGATTACGCTGTTGGAAATCTGACCTAAAATTGTTATTGTTACCGTGATTATTGTTTGTAAAATTATTATTACTTTTATTGTTATAATTATTATTCCTATAAGCTCCATTTTTATTTGTATTGAAATTTTTACTACGAATATCATTTTTATTTTGATATTTGGATGGATTGTATTCGGCGTAGTTACCTTCATACAAAATATCCATTGCATTTTCTAGGGATGTTGGATTTCTACTAAATAAAATGGAACGCACTGGTTCCGGAAGTTTATCTTTGAAAATTCGCAACGCGGTTAAAATATTAGATTCAATTAATAATGGAGAATTGGCTTCGTTTTTAATTTTATTATTTAGTTTTCTAAGAATTGCTTTGATTTGGTTATATAGGTCGACGGGAGTAGAACGAAAGGTAACACTTTGTAATTCTTCAAATATTTCAAAAGCGGACTTTCTTTCGCCAAAATTATTTATTAAAATATTTTTAATTTCTGACCAAGTATTAACATGATTATTAATCTCAGTTATTTCCCTAGCTTTACCGATTAACTTAGCTTTAATTTTATTTAATAATATGGTTTGACTATCTGAATTATATCTTAAAACTAAAGGTATTATACATTCTACTAACTCTAAAAATTTAAATAATTCCTCACCTTTTCCACTAAATTCTGGGAGGTCACCGATGTACTTCAGCGGGTCCAACGTTAAACATAATTCTGCTGATGTTGTTGTAGTTGTAGACTGTTGATTATTGGATGCTGCTTGTTGTTGATTGTTTGATGCTGCTTGTTGCAACACGCTTGGAGAAATTATTCCATTGTTGGTTGCCATATTTTTTATTTGTTTTATTAATTTATTATTTTTTTTTTTTTTTTTATTAATTAATGTATTTTATTTATTTTATTAATTAATTTATTTTATTTATTTTGTTAATTAATTAATTTTATTTATTTTATTAATTAATTTATTTTATTTATTTTATTAATTTTATTAATTAAGTTTGTTATTGTTTTAATTTTATTATAACTGTAATCTTATCTTTTAACTGTTTTTCAAAGTTGGTTTTAAAGTTATTTATAAGATTTGTAAATAAAAGTTATTTTATTGTTTACTTAATTTAATTTATTTTATTAATTATAAAACTTTTTATTTATTAAAATTATAAAAATTTTTTTGATTATTATTTCGCACAAACAATATTTCTATTCAAAAGCACTTTTTTTCTTTTCTTTTTAGAATTTTATTGTAAAATGTTTTTTCCTCTTTTTTTGTTTTTTTTTTTTTTTTTTACAACACTAATGTCTTTGTTTTAAACATCCTACCGACTGCGCCACTTACTTTTTCGACAAACGTGTGATAAAATTTTATTCAAAAAAAAAAATAAAGGGAATAAAATAACAAATGATTTATAATTTTATAAAATGCTTTCTTTATTGGTTTCTACCGTAATAATCATCAATGAATTTCTTTTACATTCTTATTTTAACTTAAAATTATTCTAAAACTTATTTCTAAAATTTCTTATCAGCAAAACGATAAATTACAATAAGGTTATTTACTTTATCGATTTGTTGTTATAAAAAATATATGAAATTATTTCAACATAACTTAAACGCAACAAAAAATGTTTCATATTTCAGTTTACGTTTTTGTTGTTGTTAATTAAATTGTTTAATGCATAAGTGCATTGAACAATTTGTATTTCGTAAACTAAAATGTTTCGTATTTCAAAAAATTTGTTTTAATGCAAAGTGCATTGAACATTTTATTTTTTTATCTTCCTTGACATAAATAATATAGATGTTTGTCTTATAGCAGAAACACACTTTAACAAACAAACGCATATTAATTTTCATGGTTATAAAGTTTATCATAGCATACATCCAGGTAACTCTGCTAGAGGAGGAAGTGCAGTAATTATAAAACAAAGTATACAACATTTTGAAGAAGCCAAATTTGAAACAGAGGAAATACAAGCTATGGCCGTAAACGTAAAATGCAAAAACTACTTTATTGTAGTAGCAAGTATATATTGTCCACCTAAGTACTCTCTGAAGAAACATCATTATTTGGATCTTTTTAAGAAACTAGGAAAAAAGTTTGTTATAGGAGGTGATTTTAATGCCAAAAATACACACTGGGGATCACGGCTAACAACAACCAAAGGCAGAGAATTATTCCAAGCAACAAGCGAATTTGGGTGTGAAACCATATCAACAGGAAAACCTACATATTGGCCTACAGATCCAAATAAAATACCTGATTTAATAGATTTTTTCATTATTAAAAACATTTCGAATAATTTCATACAGATAGAAGATAGGCAGGAAATGGACTCTGACCACTCACCAATTCTGCTAACTGTAAGTGAAAACGCTATTGAAAAGCAGAGCATTCCGATTCTCGCCAATAAATACACTGACTGGGAAAGCTTTAAAGTGTGTCTGGAAGAAAAAATACAACTAGCTGTACCGTTGCAATACAAAGAACAATTGGATGCGGAGGTGGAAAACTACATTAACGATATACAACTTACAGTGTGGGAAAATACTCCAGTAATTAAACAAAGAGTAAAAGAAAATAAATATCCAGCCGAAATCTTAGAACTAATTGCAATAAAACGCAGAGCAAGGAAAAAATGGCACCAAACTAGAGCTCCACAAGATAAAACTAGGCTGAATAATCTCACCCAACAACTAAGAAGAAGAATTAAGGAAGTGAAAAACAAATCGATAAATTTATATTTGGAAAAGCTAACAAATGATAAAAGTACTGATTACTCTCTTTGGAAGGCAGCTAAAAATCTGAAAAAACCTATTGCAGCTATTCCTCCAATTAGAAAACTGGACGGAAAGTGGGCGAGAGATAATAAAGAAAAAGCCAAATTATTTGCGGAACACCTAGAAAAGATATTTCAAGTAAACACTGGTGAAGAAGAGGAAGATCTAGATGTAGAACAAATTCAAGAGCAAGAGGAAATCGCATTAACAAATCCAGCTGAAGTGAAAAAAGAAATTAAAAACAACATTAAATCTAAAAAAGCTCCGGGATATGATTTAATAACCGGACAAATTCTGAAGCAGCTACCAGAGAAGGCAATAGTTGAAATAACAAATCTTATAAATGCTGCATTCAGGCTGAAATATGTGCCGAAATTGTGGAAAGTGGCCGAGGTCATTATGATACCCAAAGCAGGAAAACCACCAAATGAGATAACGTCTTATAGACCAATCTCATTGCTACCTATAATGTCAAAACTATTTGAAAAAATTTATTTAAGAAGACTAAAACCGATTATTGAAAGGAAGAATCTAATTCCGGACCACCAATTCGGCTTTAGAGAAAAACATGCAACAATAGACCAGGTACACAGAATAACAAACACTATTGAAAAAGCTTTAGAGGAGAAGAAAGTCTGTTCAGCAATCTTTTTGGATGTGACTCAGGCATTCGATAAGGTGTGGCACAAGGGATTGAATTGTAAACTGAGAACAATCCTTCCAAAAGAGCATTCGGAAATGATAGAAAGCTATCTATCAGACAGATACTTCTACATAAAACAAGAAGGAGAATATTCCGATCTTAAAGAAATCAGTGCTGGAGTTCCTCAAGGAAGTGTACTCGGTCCAATACTGTATCTGTTGTATACTTGTGATTTTCCTGCACTTGAAAATAATATAATTGCGACGTTTGCTGATGATACAGCGGTTTTGGCTGTCGGAGAAAATAATGAAGAATCTACAGAAAAACTGCAGAGAGCTATGACAAAAATCCAAAATTATACTAAAAGGTGGAGGCTAAAATTAAATGAAGGTAAGTCAATTCATGTGGATTTCACAAATAAAAAAATTGACCATAAACCAGTATATATAAATGGTCAAGAAATACATTATTCAAATACTGCCAAATATCTTGGTATGACATTAGATGCGAAGCTTCGCTGGAAAGCCCACATCAAAAACAAGAAGGAAGAGTTACAAATCCGTTATAGAAAAATGTACTGGCTCATAGGTAAGCATTCTACCTTGACAATACAAAACAAACTTCTGCTCTATAAACAAATATTGAAACCAGTATGGTCATATGGCATCCAGCTATGGGGATGCAGCAAAAAGAGTAATAGAGATGTTATTCAGAGGTTCCAGAATAAAGTTCTAAGAAATATTGTGAACGCGCCCTGGTTCATCAGAAACTATGACCTACATAGAGATATGCAAATAGAATTTGTAGATAAAGAAATCCAAAATTTTGCAAGAAGTCACGAAAAAAGACTCCAAAACCATGTAAATGTCGAGGTAGTCCAGCTTCTGGATAATACAAATATAGCCAGACGACTCAAAAGAGTAAAGCCTTTTGAGTTAGTGTAGCTATAATAAGAGAAAGAAACAGTTAGATAGACATCGCTGGATGGAATCTACATTTAAAACTAAAATAAAGCCAGAAGAAAAATTGCTCATTAGCCCTATCGGACTAGATCGCAATAGAGGAAAGGTGTGGTTTAGTGGGTAAGAATCCCACACGCAATGTCAAGCTACGGGGCTCATTGTGTCTTTTGAAGATTCCATTCCAACCTACGTAAAAATAAAAAAAAAAAAAAAAAATAAAATCTTTTTTCTAAAATTAGGTTAAAATTTGATATAATAAAAATTGTAGGATAAGCTAATTTTGAATTTAAAAAAAGGAAATTAAAAGTAAGAAAAGTGAATTATATTTTAAAGTAAGGTGTTTGGGATTTTAATGGAAGGGCAATTTAGTTATTGGCGGGCAATCTTGTGTGACTTGTGGTGGAGAAGAGTGTGATGATGTAACTATATATTATATTTTTGTTTAAAAAAAAAAAAAAAATTTTTTTTTTGTTAGCACTGAAGTTTTTTAATTGAATTAATCTTTATTTTTGTTGTTTTTGTAATTTTAATTTTTGAACCTTTATTACTTTTTACTTTGTTATTTATAAACTCTGTACGAGCTTCAGCTCTTTTAGAGATAATGAAATAAATAAAAAAAAAAAAAAAGTATATCAGAAGAATAATCTTCGAAATGAAATTGCCTATTAATATTAGTAAAAAAATAATTAAAATGATTAGCTACTTTTCCAGGGTCAGAAATCAGGATATTATCAATTTCTAACAAACATTCTTTACTACATTTAGCTTTATTCAAAAGATTATCCACAATTTCCCATTCTTTTTTCGTGTTACCTTTACAGGATTCCAATCTATATTCATAAAAGTTATCTTTAAATCTTATAACGTCGATATCGATTTCTTTACATAACTTATCATAATATATATTCAAACGATTTAAATTACCATGTTTTTTCTTTACCATCATTAATTTATTTCATCTCTTAATTTTATTAAGAAGAGCTTTTCGTCATACAAGGTTTCAAGCCTTTTTTTTAGCTACTCTAACTGAACTAGTAGAACAAGTACTTATATGATGTGACAGAATTTGAATAATTTTTCAAAAGTTAATGAAAGATCATTAAGTGAATAAACATCAACCCAAAATTCTAAACTTAAACAATAATTTAATTGCCCTAAATCGATACGTTCGCAAGAATATTTAATCTGCTTTCTAATCAAATTCGGAGATGATTGACTAAACCTTAAACCAGTCATAACATGATCTGTAATTCTAATATCGTGGGTGAAACTTTGAAACTCAATATTACAGCAATATTAGGCATACCGTAACCATTGTAGTAGTAGTTATTACAATCACTTGCAGGTTTCAAATGACAACCATAATAAATATTTTCATGTTAAATAATATTTAAATAAGACCTCTACATCTTTGATTGATCCTTCAAATTTGATAAATTTATCATTATATTATCAAAATGTCTGAGGTCTTAGAACAAAAACTAGACAAGTCCTACTTAATTCAATAAATTTAAATTTTGACGTATTTGCTTTGACTGAAACTTGACTAAATTCTTCTATTAACAATCTTGAGCTTTTTGATAGCTCATACTCGGTTTTTAGAAAAGACAGATACTCTGAAGTTAATGTATCTAATAGTTACATTCCTAAAGGGGGAGAAGTATTGATAGTCGTTAAAAACTCTTTTAATGCAAATGAAATTCCTATTTCTGACACGGACTGTCTTGAAATAATTGGTGTGAACATAAAATTTTCTAACAAAAGTGTTAATATTGTTAACACATACATTCCACCTTCTTCGAATTTAAACATTTATATTACTCTTTTAAATGTAATAGATTCGATTTGCTGTAATTCTGGTCCTAATGATGAGTTAATTTTATGTGGAGATTTTAATCTCCCTAATATAACTTGGATCAATCATGACGAAGAATCTTTTTTGATTGCTGATTCTTCAGTGAAAAAACCTGATTCTCAATTTATTGATGGTTTAAATACTATCGATTTACAACAGGTTTCCCATTTCCGCAATTTTAAAGATATACAATTGGATCTAATATTTAATTCTGATTGGAATAATATTATTTTCTGTGAATCAGTGTTACCGCTTGTTGCGTTGGACCCCTATCACCCTTTAATAAATTTTACTTATTGTTTGACTAATTCCATAAATCATGAAGCAGCAGATTCTTATAGGTTTAATTTCAATAAAACCAACTTTCCCGGACTAGTAAATTTCTTAAATACCTACGACTTCACGTCTATATTTAATAATATAGACCTTAATCAAATGACAATTAGGTTTTACGAAATAATGTTCGAAGGTTTTACACAATTTGTTCCTATTTCAAAAAACAGATGTTCTAACTCTGGCCCACCAAGGTTCACAAAGGAGCTTAGATCTCTCAGAAATAAGAAAAACAAAGCCTGACGTAAATATCTCAAAACAAACGATATTAATGAATTTAATAATTTTGTGATATTGTTTGAGAATTTTAAAACTTCTTCTGAAATACTTTATAATAGTTAAATTGACTTAATGGCAACTAAATTAAAGTCTGATCCGAAAAAATTTTGGAAATTCTTGAACTTTAAACGTAAATGTGATGATTACCCAACATTTATGAATTTCAATTCTCTTTCTAGTAATGATCCTTCAACTATTTCGAAATATTTTCGTGAGTTTTTTAGCAATTTATATAGTGATTCTTCTTTTACGCCAAATGAAAATTATTTCTTCTGTATGAACGCTTATCAAAAAACTTCCCTTACTGACATTAATTTAATGTACAAATAGTTTCCAGCTATCTAAATAAATTGGATTATAATACTTTTCCTGGACCAGATGGTATACCAGAAATAATTTTGAGCAAGTGTTCTAACATTCTCACTACGCCTTTAACATTTCTCTTTAAAAATTCATTAAATTCCGGATATTTTCCTCCTATTTGGAAAATTTCTTATATCAGGCCAATTCACAAAAAGAATGCTAAAAATAAAATCACTAACTGTAGCGCAATAGCTAAATTATCTTCAATTCCTAAATTATTTGAATTAATTATAACGGATTCAATTTATAATCATTGTAGAAATCTTTTAATAGATAACCAACATAGCTCTGTAAAACAAAAATCTACGGTGACTAATCTAGTTGAAACCACATCTCTTCTTCTCAATAACATGGAAGAAGGATTTCAAACAGATGTTGTCTATACTGATTTTAGTAAAGCATTTGATCTATTGCCACATAATATTATTTTACTAAAACTTGAAAAATGTGGTTTTCCACAATTTTTCCTTAAGTGGATACATTCTTATTTATGTGATCGCTCCTATAGTGTTATATTTAAAAATGTGATTTCAGAACCTTTCGTGGCATATTCGGGAGTTCCACAAGGTAGCCACCTTGGCCCTCTACTTTTTATCTTATCTGTAAATGATGTTTCTTCTATAATTTCTAATTGCGAGCTTCAAGTTTACGCTGATGATATGAAACTTTTTAAAAAGCTCTTATAATGACGCCATCCTTATGCAGAATGATCTTCAAAATTATAACAATTGGTGCGTTAATAACTGTTTACTACTCAATGTAAATAAATGCGCATTGATATCTTATACACGCCGATCTAGTCCTATTTGTTTCAATTATAACTTAGATGGTATCAGTTTACCTAAAGTTACCTCAATAAAGGACTTAGGGGTGTACTTCGATTCCCGACTTAGCTTTAAAACCCATTATAATATTATAAATAAAGCTAATTCACTATTGGGATTTGTTAAACGTTCTGCAAAGGAATTTTCAGATCCTTATGTTCTTAAATCGTTGTACACTTGTCTTGTAAGACCAAACTTGGAATATGCTAGTCAAGTTTGGTTTCCGTTTTATATGATACACATTGATAGGATTGAAGCAATACAAAAAAATTTTCTTAGATTTGCCTTACGCCATTTGCCATGGCCGAATCCCATTATTTTACCACCATATGAACAAAGGCTAAAATTAATTGATTTGTGTACTTTAAATTTTAGACGTGAAGTTTCTGATGTCATTTTTATTACAAAAATTGTCAAGGGTAACGTTAAATCTAATTTAATTTCTAGTAAAATTATTATTAGAAATCTTCAACGCCTGCGCTCTTGCAATTTATTTAAAACTAATATTCATAGGACTAACTATGGCAAATTCGAACCTATTAATAGACTGCTTATTATAGGTAACAAACATAAACATAATATTGAGTTTACACTTTCAAAACACTCCCAAAAACAAAAATTATACAATCGCTATTATTAGGATTATTTTTGTTTTGTTTTTCTTGTAGTAATGTAAAGTTTATAATTTTTAACTTTTAATTTTAATTTTAGTTTGAACTTTTTTATATTTAGTCAAATAAGTATTTTTTTTTTTATATTGATTTTAATTGTATAATTTTAATTGTTATTTGTTGCTTTTTTGTAAACTGTTTGTGTTAAGCAGTATAATAAATAAATAAATACATGCCTTAGTAAAAGTAGTTATACGAGTAGGTTCATTAATTAACGAGAGAAAACCACAAGAAGCCATTAATAATTTATATTCATCCACATCATTAGAAGTACTTGAAAAATCAATATTCAAGTCACATAGTATTACGCAATTCTTATTCAGAAAATTCACACAAAAATTTGCTTAAACTACAAACATGCAACCTATATACAGAGACACAACAAAATTTCATTCTTTCAATATCAAATACTATATTTTTAATATCCGCACTGCATAAGTTAACATATGCGACTTTATATTTCAAATCATTTTTCACAAATACACCACCAGTAGCATAATTGTTATTAAACGTAGCAAAAAAATTGTAATCTGAATTTATAGCAAAATTATTTTTTTCATCATCATAAATCCAAATTTCACTTAAAAAAATTAATTGGGGAAATTTAGAAAGAGATGATAAAATATGCCGATAAAGATTTAAAATTCTTACGCATACTTTGATATTTACCCCGGCGGATTGGGGCTTAGAAGCATCCGCAGTAAGGAATGCTTGGGGTACGAGTCCTCTAAAATCCAACGGAAATCCAGAAGCGACTGATCCAGAATGGACGGCTCTCTGGTCTGCGTCGGTTCCCCAAAGGGGCGGCAGTTAAAATACCTGGTAGTAGGTATAAAATACAAAATATAACAATATAAAATAATGAATACAAATAAAGATAAAAATATGGTAGGGATATCTACCAAAATGTCGGCAGAGACCACGGCTGCCGGCGAGGGCTTGGCTAATTCCACAAAGGGATTAGTTAAGTCGCCAGTGGTTAAAAATGTATCTACGTTCAACGCAGCCGACCCTTTTAAAAAGGGCGGTTTAGTGGGAAGATCACCACCTGTAGTTGAAAAAAAAACCAGTGACAAAGCGGGAATCCAGGCTAATGTCACTAGAAATATTACTGGTTCGAATTTAATAAAAATTATGTCTAACGATGACGGTCAGAATAAACCCCTAGACGTGGGTATTACAGTAGAGAAACAGTTTCATTTAAGAATAAGTGAACTAGAGAAGATGTGTAGCGATTTAATGAGTCAGATTCACACTCTAACCGAAGAAAATAAAATGCTAAAGAAAAAGCAATTAACTAAAAGTGCTGTAGATAGAATACTGTACAGATGAAGAAGAACTAACTCGGGAAACCGAGTGGATTGTAAAACGTACAGGGAAAAAAAGAAAAGCGGAGCACTCACCAGAAATACACAAAGAAAATAGTGTAGAAAAATTAAAGGTGATTAAACCAAAAATTTCAATTGATAAACCCATAAATACAAGAAAAAACAAACCTCCTCCGGTTATCTTAAGTAATGTTGTAGAATACCCCAAAGTTAATAAAATACTGAAAGATGTACAAATTAACTATAAAATAAATATGATGAATAACCATCAACTGAAGATTAATGTTGAAAAAGAAGGGGAATACAGAGAACTAACAAAAATCATAAATGAAGCTAATTTAGAATGGCATACTTATGAAAACAAGTTGACCAGGCCAATTAAAGTTATGGCTAGGAACTTGCATCCTTCATGCGATCCTGAAGATATAAAGCAAGAGCTTAAATGTAAGGGTTTTAAAATCATTGAAGTTGTTAACAAAAGAAAAAAAATTAAAAAGAATGTGGAGGAAACTATAGTTAAACTACCTCTTTTTATGTTAACATTTGAAAATACTGAGGACATTGATAAGATTTATAAAATAGAGTTTATTCAGCACATGAGAGTGAAAATTGAAACTCTGAAAAAAACAAATCTGATTCCTCAGTGTAAAAAATGTCAAAGATATGGTCACACACAAAAATTTTGCCAGCGTCTAGCTAAATGTGTAAAATGTGCAGGGTCACATCTATCAACGAATTGTGACAAAGACAAAAAGGTTACGCCGAAGTGTGCTAACTGCCTTGAGGCACACCCTGCAAAATATAGGGGGTGCGTAGTTGCAAAAGAATTACAAAAGAGAAAAAAAAAAAGTAATCCAAAACATACCAAAGAAGGTGCGTCGAATTCACCTAACCCTAAATCTAGAAGCTTAAATCCTAGCAGGGTCATCGACGGTTTATCGTATGCCCAAGTATCACAAAATGGAGCAAAAGAACCTATTAGTGCAACAAAACAGAACAATGTAGCATTAGAAAAATCAGCTGAAAAAATAATAAAACGCACTAACGTTAGGAATATAACTCATAGCACAAATAGCATTCATAAACCTAACACTAAAGCTGATAATAACATTTTAATGCAGATGATGCAAAATTTGTTAAATTCAATGAACGATATCTCTAAAAGAATAACCAATTTAGAAAACAATTCTAGCAAAAGCTATAGTAGTACTCCGAGAAAATTTCTAAATAATGGCCCAAAATAAAATTAGTATTGCTACATGGAACGCAAACGGCGTACTAAATAAAAAACTAGCATTAGAGCTATTTCTCAAAACTAAAAACATTGATGTGTGTCTCCTATCAGAAACTCATATGACAAGACAGTCAAAATTAAAAATAATAGGTTTCACATGTTATAATGCGACACACCCTAGTAATAAGCCGCGAGGAGGTAGTGCAATTTTGGTGAAAAACTCTTTACTGCATCACGAAGAGTTTAAAATAGAAACTGATGAATTTCAACTTTCAGTAATATGAAATGGGGCTTTATATTGCCCTCCTAAATATAATTTAAAGAATATGATCCTTAAAGACCTCTTGAACCGACTTGGGGATAGGTTCATCCTAGGAGGTGACTACAATGCCAAACATATCGATTGGGGTTCAAGACTTACCTCAACAAGAGGAAGAGAGCTAAGGAAAGCTATTAGAGAGTTGGGTTGCTATTTTCATTCTACAGGCGAACCAACTTATTGGCCTACTGATACAAATAAAACTCCTGATCTACTAGATTTTTTCATAACAAAAAAAATATCTCCAAATTTTATTAGCCTAGAAAATAATGAGGATTTAGACTCAGACCATTCGGCTGTCGTACTAAACCTGCATGAAAAAATTGTTAAGAAACAAAATAAGCCTACACTTGTTAATAAATCAACAAATTGGTTCAACTTTAAACAAGAGATAGAAAATAATATAAATTTAAGGGTTAAAATAACAACTAAAGATGAAATAGATTTAGCAATTGAAAATCTTAATAAAATTGTCCAAAATGCTGCATGGAATAATACAAAAGAATGTACATACATGACAGCAGGACCTAATTATTCTAGAGATATATTAAATATGATTAAACTAAAGAGAAGAACTAGACGAAGATGGCATGATACACGTGACCCAGCTGATAAAACTGTGTTGAATAGAATAACGCAGAATCTTAAAAGAAGAATTCTTGAAATAAAAAACAAATCATATGAAAAATATGTTGAGAATTTATCAGCTAAAAAAGAAAGAAATTACTCTTTGTGGAAAGCAACAAAGAGTTTGAAAAAACCTGTAGTGCCAGTCCCACCAATTCGGAAAATGGATGGTAAATGGGCAAAAAATAATAAAGAAAAAGCCGAAACATTCGCAGATCACCTGGAAGAAATTTTTCGGCCCAATGAAATAGAGTCAGACCTCTACATTGAAAACGATTTCAGAAGAGAAGAAAATGCCATTGAACTAATTACTCATATAGAAATGGTTGAAGAAATTAAAGCTCTGAAGTCAAAAAAAGCACCAGGTTTCGATCTAATTACTGCAGACATTCTAAAACAACTCCCGAAAAAAGGGATAACAATGTTAACATATATTATGAATGCTATGTTAAGGTTAAATTATGTACCTAACGTTTGGAAGGTGGCAGAAATAATTATGATACTTAAGCCAGGAAAGCCTCCAAACGAAACAAAGTCTTATAGACCTATCTCTCTGTTACCAATTATGTCAAAACTCTTTGAGAAACTGTTATTAAAAAGGTTGAAACTTATAATAAAAAATAGAAAACTAATTCCAAACTATCAATTTGTTTCAAAACACTCTACTGTTGACCAAGTACATAGAATTACTGATATAATTGAGAAAGCTCTAGAAGAAAAACAAATATGCTCTACAATATTTCTAGACGTAGCACAAGCATTTGATAAAGTTTGGCACGAAGGCTTAATTTATAAGTTGCGGAAACTATTACCTAAAAAATATGTAGATATACTCTCATCATACTTAACTGTTTAGATAGACTGTTTAGAATTAAACAGGATGAAGAGTACTCTACACTGAGAGAAATTAAAGCGGGTGTGCCTCAAGGAAGTATCTTGGGTCCAATATTATACTTGCTGTATACTAGTGACTTGCCCCAATTTCAAGAAATAACTGTAGCGACTTTTGCTGACGATACTGCAATAATGGCAGTAGGATCAAATGTCGGCGAGGCTACAAATAAACTACAAAAAGCAAGTGATAAATTATATCTTTGGACCAAAAGATGGAAAATCAAACTAAATGAACTGAAATCAGTGCAAGTAAATTTTACAAATAAACCTATTCAAAATCCCCCAGCCGTACAATTAAATGGGGTAGATATTCCTCATGAAAACAAGGCAAAATACCTAGGAATGACATTAGATGTCAAGCTAAAATGGAAAGAACATGTCAAAAAGAAAAGAATATAGTGCTACGTAACATGGTGAGTGCTCCCTGGTACGTACGAAATTCCGACTTACACAGGGATCTAGGAATTCCTATTGTTAGCGATGAAATCAAAAAATATGCCATAAAACATAAGACCCATTTAGAAGGTCACATAAACATAGAAGCGTCAAAACTTCTACTATTTTCAAATGTTAATAGAAGGCTTAAAAGAACTAGGCCCCTCCAACTAGCGATAAATTCAGATCACCTTAACGGAGGTCTGTAATTCCAGTAGATCATAAAAAGTTAGCGCAAAATTAATGGTTAGTCTCTAAGACTAGTTTTAATATTTTAAAACAGGGCGGGTGTTTTTAGTGTGTTAAAGTCACACATAACTGTGGTTGCGCTCAGTATCTTTCGACGATTTCCACCATCCTTACCCCAAGAAAAAAAAAAAAAAAACTTTGATATTTTGATGCACAAAACAAAATTTATTTGATATGTTATTATCTTGACTACAATTCAAAAAATTCGAGTTATCATTAAAGCTATTATGATTAAAATTATTAATTAAAGAAGGAATTTCAATATTAAAAAAAGAAGGAAGTTCAACTAAATAATAATTTAAAATAAATTTTTAACTTATAATCAAATACATACGCAAAAACTCAAAATGGCAAACAAATTTAGTTGTGATAAATGTAAGAAGAGTATTAATCTTAGAAAGGATAATGGGCTTCAGTGTGATGGCAGCTGTAAATTATGGTTTCATTTAGAGTGCTCAGGCTATACAAGTGATACTCAAATCGGTCTAAATCGGAACAAACCATGGTTTTTTTTAACATGTGTAAAGAAAAGCGTAGGAAAAGTAGACTGTCCATGAATGTCAATCAAGCAAACCAGGAAGGAATAATGCAAAAACTTGAACAGATACTAAAACATCTAGATACACACAACAAAAAATTTGAGGAAATACAAAAAGAACTACGCATAGCCAAAGAAAATCTTGATACACTGATCGATGAAAATATTCAACTTCGTAGTGAAAATCAAATTTTAAAAGAACAAGTTAAAAAAAATAAAAACGACATTTAAATAATTAAACAAAATAAACATCATACAACACTTGAAATATCTGGGCTCCCAATCGTCGCTGAGAATAATTTTAATGAAGTTGCTATGAAAATTAAACATAGTAGCGGATGATCTTAAGGAACATATTTATCCAAAAATAATTCAAAAAATTCAGGTGAGAATGCTAAAATTATTATAAGGTTGAACAATGCCAAGATTAAAAATAAAATAATTGAAGCTTAAAAAAAAGTAAAAGAATTATATATAATAAAATTTTCCTGATGAATTCGCAATCAGAATCGCAATACATATACATTAACGAACGTTTAACACCATACTTGTTTTTTTTTTTTCAAAAAATTTAGGGAATTAAAAAGAAACAAAAATATTCAATACACTTGGGTAAAGTTTTTGTTCGTAAAACAGATAATAGTAATATTATTAGAGTTATATCTCAAGAAGATTTAATACAATTTAATGAAAACTAACTTGCTTGAAATAAAAACTTTACCTAATAATACCCAAGTTGTTGATATCCAAAGACCAGAATGAGTTGAAATTTAAAAAGAACGATTCTTTAAAAATTTTTTATTTAAATATCAGAAGCATTAAGCATAAACTAGATGACATAAATCTCATACTTGAAGGAATCCACGAGACAGTACACTTAATAGTTTTCACAGAAACATGGTTAACTCAAGATGATATTGATCTAATTAATATAAATAATTTCAAAAAAGTATTAGTTTGTAGAGAAAACAGACGCGTCGGTGGTATTGGGTTATTTATAAATGAAACAGTTGATTATACTATTACACAAACTCATAATGATAATATCAACAATATAATTTCAATTTCAATTAAAAACAACAATAAAAATATACAACTTTCGGCCGTATATAGACCACCTTATTTTAATGCTTTAGACAATTTTTTTAAAATTTTTGATAAACACTTAGAAAACTCACTACAAAGCACAATAGTTATTGGTGATTTTAATTTTAACACACTTAACCAAGATAACACAATAAATAAATACTTAATATAGTCGAATCAAATTCATTTATTCTCTGTAATTCACTTCCAACCAGACCAGCTTCCTGTATATACCATGTTCTAACAAATGATTCATCTAAAAATATAAAAATTAATATGTTAAATACCGACCTGTCTGACCACAAGGCTTTTTTTATTGAATTAAGTGATTGTAAACATAAATATGTAAACAAAACTTCTGAAGTAAAAAAATTCAATTATGTTAATATCAATAACATTAAGCGTCAAATAGTAAATACCGATTTTGACAACTTGAGTGGTGTTGCCGACTTAGCGTACAAAAATGTAGTAAAAAACTTACGAAATTTAATAATAATAAAACATTCAGCAAACCATGGATTGATAAAGAGTGTGCAGAATTGATGAAAACAAAAAACCATTCGTATGCTGAATATGTTTTAGATCGTGAAAATGACGTAATAAGAGAAAAATATCGTTTTTGGTTTAATAAATTTACGGCCATGAAAAAAAAACAACAACAAAATTATGATTCAAATAGATTTAGTAAAATTAAAAACAATCAGCAAAAAACTTGGAAATTTATAAAAGATTTAGTTATTAATAATTTTTTCCAGAAACGAAATAATGATTTTTTTACTGAAAACTGTTACAAAACTAACAAAATAATTGATTTTAAAAATTTATATTGCAATGCCGGAAGCGATCTGGCAAAGAACTTCGATAAATATGTATATGTACTAAGAGCAAGAACGCAAAGTAAATTTGAATAACTTATTAATGAAAATGAAACACTAAGTGTCAAAAATGAACTTGGTTAATCTTTCATTTATGGAAAGCAAGGTACCAGATGAACTTAAAATTAACAAAGTTTTGCCTGTTTACAAAAAAAAGTAAACAAAGAAGATTTGAATAATTTCAGGCCAATATCAATCTCGTCCGTGTTCAGCAAAATATTGGAAACTGTAGTTAACACACAATTGACAAATTATCTTGGTAAACAAAATTTGTTGAGCAAAGAGCAATATCGCTTTAGGAAGTACTCGAATACCAGTACGACCCTTTGCGATGTTATCACAGAAGTACAGAATAGTATAAGTGGAAAAAAAAGTTGCTTTAGCGTTTTTCGACTTAACAAAGGCTTTTGATTCGGTAGATCGACGAATATTATTAAGAATATTATTTGAATGTGGTATAATAGGCAATGAGCTAGATTGGTTTAAAAGCTATTTAGAAAATCGTAAACAATATACAGAATGTGATGAAATGAAAAGTAATATTGCAAACATAGATTATGGCGTGATTCAAGGAAGTTCACTCGGCCCAACTTTATTCGCATGTTACATAAGTGATTTTTCGTCGATACAAACTA
Source organism: Dolichopus griseipennis (assembly GCA_963082915.1). Lineage (NCBI taxonomy): Eukaryota > Metazoa > Arthropoda > Insecta > Diptera > Dolichopodidae > Dolichopus > Dolichopus griseipennis. Next base: position 223,372,443 of record OY720441.1, on the reverse strand, counting down.
AAGATAAATCATACTTGTATGCAGATGATCTGGTTATGGTGTATGCAGAGAACAACACTAAGGAATTAGAAAATTCCATAGACAAAGATATGATAGCAATTCATGAGTGGATGAACACTCATAAGTTAACAGTCAATGTCGAAAAAACCAAACTTATGCTTATTAAACCTGACAAAGAATGCATAAAGGTCATGTATAACGACACGGCAATTGAACAAGTGGCACAATATAAATACCTTGGTGTTATTGTGGATGAAAACTTAAACTGGCCTCCGCGTACGTTAGAATTAGCAAAAAAAACAAGAATCGCAGGTATTTTTAAAAGAATTGGCAAACGGTTACCACTAGAAGTAAAAAAATCGACATTCTATAGTATTTTTAGCACATTTTCAAAAAATTTTGTAAAAATGTGCCTATATAGCTTCACTCTGTCCGTCCGTCCGTCCGTCCCTTTTTACCTACGATTGACAAAAAAATATCAGGAATGGGTAGGTATTGCAATAAAAATAATTTAATGTTAAAACTTTTTTTTGTAGCCCCCCCCGTTACGGAGCTACAGCCCCACAAAGTTGAAAAAAGCCCCATATTTAAACAGTTATAATTAGAGTTCTATAAGGTATATCTCCAACCTGAAAACGGTAACAGACAGCTGTTTTTATAAGCTTTACAAGTTTTTAAAAGCCAATTGTATAGGGTTACCATACGGCACTAAAATTTACCGTTATTCAAAACTAAGTTTTACAAAATTTTTGGTCCCTCATAACTTCGGAACGGCTAAATCTAGAAACTTGAAATTTTGGGAGAAGTTAGATCCTTAGAAATAAGTAAGAGTCTGTTAACAAAATTTTTTTGTCACGCCCCCTCTTTAGCAGCTGTAAGGGGTCGAAAATTGAAAGTTTGCTAAAAATTTAGCTTTTAAACACCTATAACTTGAATACCTGTCAAAATTTTTTTTTATTTGTATACAAAATTGAAAGCTCCAAAACGAAAGTTTCAATAAGTGTCAAAGGTTTTTCTTAATTTTGACTTTGTCCGTCCGTCCGTATGTTTACAAAAACTTTTACACCGTTTGAAATAGAGTAAAGAAATTTTAACCAAGGGTAGATATTACAAAAAAATTAATTTTGTAGAAGGATTTTTTTCTGTAGCCCCACCCGTTACGGAGCTACAGCCCTTCAAAGTTAAAAAAAGCCCTATTTTTAAATTATTATAACAAGAGTTTTGTTAAGTGTATTTTCAATCTGAAAACGGCAAAAGATAGCTGGTTTTATAAGCTTCACAAAAATATAAGGCTAAAATGTATAGGGTTACCATACGGTACTAAAATTTACCATTAAGCTAAACTCAACTTTTGCAAAATTTTTGACCCCATATATCTTCTAAACGGTTCAACCTAGGATCTTGATATTTTGGGAGAAGTTAGGTCCTCTAAAATTAATAGGAGTCGGTTAACAAAATTTTTTTGTCACGCCCCCTGTTTAGGAGCTATAAGGGCTCGAAAATTGAAATTTTGCTATTTTCAACCACCTGTAACTTTAACACCTGTTCAAATTTTTTTTTACAAATATGCAAAATTTACAGCTGCAGCATTATATTTCAACATACGTTAAAGGTTTTTCTTAAATTTGAAAGAGTCTCTTTAAATTGAAGAAATTGTTTCTTAGTCTTAACCTTTTTTGGTTAGATAATAATATTCTAGGTAAAATTCCAAATTTTGTTGGAGTTCCAAATTGATTTCCTAGAACCGGAAAAAAATGGAAGGGTGAACACAGGAGGGGGGTGAGCAGATCCATCATAAGTTTGCTAAGCAAAAATTTGGGAACCTTCCCCATTGAAGGGCTACTAGGTCTTCAAAATTAAAACTTTTATGTTCTTATAAAACAGTAACTTATTCACCAGTGTAAGTTTTTCCAAAATTAAACGTTAAAATTGAAGCTCCAACATTATATTTTGCACTTATTAACAGGTTTTCTTGAATGCATTGGGGTTGTATTCTAAGTATTTCACTATTAGTCATATAATTAATTATTAATGAAATAACAAAATTTTAATATTATCATAATATATATTTTTATAAAAATAAATGATAAAATACTCAGTAAGAAACCGTATATAATTTTGAAAATGTGCTTTTTAAAAACCCTTGGTTTTTTTCCCTCACTTTTTATAGTACCATGACGTATGGAATATTAGTATTAATACGTACAAAAAAATACTGAAATGTTGCAAATAATACAAAACAAAGGTTTTAAAAACCTGTTTGTGCTAAAAACAAGATCGTCAACAAATGAAATACATCAAAAATTAGAAATTTTAAAAATTGTAGATATTAAAAACTTATTGCAAATTATGCATATACATAATATTACACAGAAAAATATTCTAATTAACATAATTATTAAAACAAACAGTCAAGTTCACAGTTATCAAACTAGAGCATCCCATCATCTGCGTACCAACTGTACAAGCACAAATCTTAATGGCATTGATTCAATTATGAACTTGGCCATTAGAATGTATAATAATTTGCCAGCTGAAATAAAAAGTTTAAATTTAAAAAGTTTGAAGAAAGCATGCAAAAACCAGTTCTTATCAATATATTAATTCATTTTGGTTTTAAACTCATCATGTACATGCATATATATTAAATAAGTAAATTTTTTTTTGTTCTACTTTTAATTTTTAATATTTAATTTTTGATATCTATATTTATTTGTTTTATCTTTTTTTTTTATTATTGCGATTGATTGTAGGTCTCATTTTGATTTTTTTTTCTTTTTTTTTTATAATTTATTTTTATACATGTTTTTGTGATAGTTTGATTTAATATACATGAATTATATTTATACACTCTATACGAGCACAAAATGCTCTTTGAGAATGATTTTTTTGAAATAAAATAAATAATAAATAAATAAAAAAATAAGACTATCATTAATGTAAATAGGTATGCTTCCATCGCCAAAAGCTGCAGCATTCAATTTCCCCTTCAACGTATATTTCTTATTCATTATTTTTTTTTTAGTTTTAACTGCAATAATGGTATTTTGTTTTAGGCCATTTGAGGAAGAAGAATTATTTATAGCTGAATTCTCAGAGAGAGCTTTACTGTTTACTGAATTAAGAGAAAGAACTAAGAACTTTGGCAAAAGTCTCTTTAGTTTTTTTAACAAAGCAGCTATCAATTTCCCCTTCAAGAATTTGGTCATCCAATACATTGGAGATTAAGGTTATTACTTTTTAAAGTTATTACCTTGTTAACCAAATGCGCATATTAATTAATATGATTGCTAACATTGATGTCGTTCTGCGCAGGCGTAATAACATGTTTCTCAATAGTAATCGCATTAGAAAATGTAGGAGTACATTTGTTAACATCCGTATTTGGAGTTATAGCAACTGCACCAATTTTTAATGATTTTTTTCTAAGAGAAATGCAGTGCATACATGCGTACACCGTATTATTTGAGACAATATAGTCTACGTCAATTTTTAATAAATTCACAAATTTTGCATGAAAACAGTTTTTACAATTAGAACAATAAACTTTTAAATGATTCCTTTCAACTTTGGCTTTGCAAAAAAACAAGGCATTTTATGCTTTTTTACAAAATTTAAATTATTAAAAAGAAATATATACAGTTTTTTAATTCACTTTTAAACTAATAGACTAATATTACACGAAAAATTATATATTTTTCCCTATACGTAATAAAAATGATTGCAACAATGTTGTCAACAATTCTTGCGCTTAAAATTAGCTTAAAGAAAAAAATTTAAAATTTCAATTATTGAAACGTTGTTAAGTATTTTTGAGTTTTATCCCTATAGTAGCTTAAGCCGCTTTAAAGACAGTATAATTTAGTACAGTTATTACACAAAACAAGTGATGAAAAAAACCAAGGATTTTTAAAAAAGCACATTTTCAAAATAATACCGTTTTTCATATATATGAAAAAATATATACGTTGGTGACTAAGTTACTACTTACTTATAAAAACATTAAATTTTTTAATTTTTAGGTCCTAATAGAGGATTGCCCAATTACTCAAGGATCTAATCCTCACTACTCCCCTTCCCACAACTTTTTTAGGTTCTAGTAATTAAATTGTGAATTCCACAAAAAATTGGCATTTTACTTAGAATTTTACTATTTAAGCAAAAATGGTTAAAACTGAGAGACACTTTTCTTCAATTTAAAGAACCCCTTTTAAATTTAAGAAAATCTTTTAACATATGTTAAAATATAATGTTGGACCTTTAAATTTTGTATATTAAGGAAAAAATATTTGAACAGGTACTCAAGTTACAGGTGTTTAAAAATAACAAAATTTCAATTTTCGAGTCCTTATAGCTCCTAAATAGCTCTAACTTCTTATAGCTCTAACTTCTCCAAAAATTTCAAGACCCTAGCTTTAACCGTTTAGAAGATATGTGGGGCCAAAAATTTCGCAAAAATTGAGTTTTGCACAATGGTAAATTTTAGTACCGTATGGCAACCCTAAACATTTTAGTGAATTTATTTTTGTAAAGTCTATAAAAGCAGCCTCTTCTATCGATTTTCGATTGAAAATAAATCTAACAGAACTCTTGTTATATCAATTTAAATATAGGGCTTTTTTGGAATTTGCAGAGCTGTAGCTTCGTTACCCTTCAAAATTAAGAAAAACCTTTGACACATGTTGAAACATAATTATAGAGCTTTAAATTTTGTATATCACCAAAAAAAAATTTGGACATGTAATCAAGTTACAGGTGTTTAAAAATAGCAAAATTTCAATTTTCGAGCTCTTATAGCTCCTAAATAGGGGGCTTGACAAAAAAATTTTGTTAACCGACTCCTACTACTTTTTTAGGATCTAACAAAATTTCAAGACCCTATCTTAAACCGTTTAAGAGATATGTGGGACCAAAAATTTTGCAAAAATTGAGTTTTGTGTAATGTTAAATTTTAGTACCCTATGGCAACCCTAAACATTTATTTTTTAAAATTTATAAAGTTTATAAAACCAGTTATCTTTTACCGTTTTCAGATTGAAAATACACCTAATAGAACTCTTGTTATAACATTTTGAATATAGGGCTTTTCCCAACTTTGAGGGGCTGCAGCTCCGTAATGGGTGGGGCTACAGAAAAAAATTCTTCTACGAAATTATTTTTTTTGTAATACCTACTCGTGGTTAAAATTTCTTTTCTCTATTTCAAACGATGTAAAAGTTTTTGTAAACATACGGACAGACAGACAGACGGACGGACAGAGTGAAACTATATAGGCACATTTTTACAAAATTTTTTGAAAATGTGCTAAAAAACGAACTAAATTCTAAATACATATAAATATTGTTCTAATATATAATGTTCTGAAAATTTGATTATATTTCTAAACATATACATATATTTATTGAAGTCAAGTAGCCAAAATTCAAGTTAATGCTGTGCTTCATATAGAAAACTGTACTTTTTTCTCTTAACATTTTAGTACGATTTGAACTATGTTGTATGTATTCTGTATCCTAATTAAAAAGCTCTATAAATACATAATAGGTACAACAAAATTTAACATATCATAATTCATAGGTTTAGTACTTAGTAATATATTATATTGAAGCTGCCATAAGTACGAAATAATGGTTGACAAAGGTCAAGTTTTTTTTTTTAAATCTCAATTTTAAGATTTATAACATACTCGTATTTACATACATAAATATAAAAACAACTACTGCATAAAATAAAAAGTTTTTCAATAAATCTAAGAATAAGTTTTAGCTATTGATGAATCCTTATACCTTCCTTAACCCTTATTCCATTTTTAAATTTAAGAGCTACATAGATACATAAGTAGAAACTACATTTCAATAATAAAATTTGAAATTACTACAAATGTATGCCTATTTGAAGTTCTGAAAAGCATGCAAAAAATGATTCTGAATTCTTAAGTTTACTTTATACCTTTTTGTCTAGTTTATTTATTTAATTTTTCCTAAGTTTTTTATTGAAAAAAATATATTTCTATGAATGGTCAAGAGCCATGACTCATAAGATTTTTAAAACAAATCTAAAACAATCATATGTTTCTGCTTGCGTTTCTTTATGAGGCGTAAACTCTTTTCTACTCTCAACTACCGTCAGCCACACCAGCTCATAAGAGCTGTAGATAAGATGAGTAAGCAGGAGAATAATTAAAAATTTTCAGAATAAATGGATTTTCACTTGAAATATGTTGAATCTTAATTTTATTTGATAACCAATAAGACCTTCCATTTTAAAAAATATTCTTTATATTTATATCAGCAATAAACCTTAATTTTTTCACTTTTTTTTCATTATCTAAATACCTATATTAAATATAATTAACTACTCAAATGACAGGTAGTTTTAAAATGTCAAATATTATATGTATGACAATTAATCTGACAATTATGTACTCCTGGAACAACAATTAGCGTTCCATTTAACAAATTCCTTTATCTAATCTTCATCTACACTTTTTGATATACGCAGTACGTCAATACGTTTATCTACATATCCGTAAATCGATACGCGTGTACAGTACTTAATTTATCGAAAAATATTTATTTGAATATTTTAATTTAGTACCTACAAAATATATTTTAAATTTCATATTATAGATATTTGTTTATATATCATATAATATAAGATATTTGTTAATTAAAATTATTTTAAAAAAGTATTATTTTGTAGTGTATCTACATTCAATTCCATAATACACTGCAATAAGTTGTATTCCGTGATACACCGCAAATAATTGTTTAAGCTTTATTGTGACAATTCTTATAATTAAAATAAATATATGCTACAAATTAAAGGATCATATTGCATTTTATATTTTTGGTTTTTTTTTTTCTCTTTCTGTTTTCATTTCGTCGTAATATGAATATACCATATGTTACTAATAATAATTATAAGCAATGCATTACATTGTGTGTGGTATATTCTTAGTGTTAATGAACGGAGTGTACAGAATACCTAATGACCCACTTAAAGAGGTTCTTGGAATGCACTATGTGAATTGTTATTTGTAGCATACCAATATATAAATGAATTTGGGTTAAATTAACTAGAACCAAATTTTTAATGTAAGAACTAATTTGTGTAATATTAATTGTATTAGTAGAAATTAGTAATTTTTATTATAATTAAATTATATGTATTGGTAATTGAAAAAAAAGTATAAATACCAAGGGTTTTTGGTAAAATAAAAGAAAATGTTATTCTTGACTTTGCCAATAAAGGAAATAATTGTGTTATTCATTTAAAACTGGATAGCGGCGCAGCACGCCTAAATGTTTGAAAAAGTGCATTGGATAATGCACTAAAAATTATCCAAATCAATTACGGAACTACACTGTGTCATAGGCCAACCTCTGTTAGAAGATCACACAGTATCGTATTGATTTGTCATCAATACATTTTTAATACCATCCAGCATACATTACATGGCGACCCTGCCACACTGTCACCAGGAATAGACAGTGTCGTGGGCCAGAATCTATAATATATATTATATGGCCATCATCATCTTCAATACATAAATACATAAATCCAAAAAAAAAAAAAAAAAAAAAAAAAAAAAAGAAGAGGATACTACAAATTTTTCTTTCAAATATAAATAAAAAAAAATTATATATATTTATTTTTTCTCTCTTCAATGTCAAACGATTCTATAACAAAAATTAGAAAGCGTAGAGGTGGCAAATTAGCCAATGCAAGGAGAAAACTAGCTGCCCTATACCGCATATTAAAGGAGGGCGAAGGTATTCTATCATGGGACCAGAGCTGCGAAATATGGAATAAATTCCATGAAATTCAAGATTTGAAGTACAAAATTCTACATAAAAAAAAAAAAATAATATTGAAAATTAATATTTTTTTTATGTACTAATTTAAAATTTAAAGTTAATAGATGGGGTGGTTTAATTCAGTAGTTAACACCACCCAAAACGCAATCATATCCATCCACCATTCTACCACCGAAAACGCAATCATATCCATACACTAATTAAATTTGTTATAAATGTGAAACTCAGTAATAACGTAAGAACTGCCATTGGTTCAACACCCGAAATTACGACCTATTCCGATTTAAAAAATGCTTTAAATTCAAGATATAAATGCACCAAAACGGTTCCTCAAATACAAAATTTACTCAATAATAAAAAGTAAAATAATTTCTCTATACACTCGTATAAAGAAAAAATATTATCCTTAACTGCTGATTTGAATCAATTGCAAATCGAATCACTAGGTAAACTGCTACCACACAAGAAAAAGATGTTGTAACAAAATTAAATGAAAACAAGTAAAGCAACAGTCAGTCGGTGCAACCGACTTAGAAATACCCTACACCTATTTGGTTCAAATTTAAGGACATATCCATAAGTCATTTTAACACCATAAAAGCTGTTATTAATTTGATCGTAAGACATAGCTAACCAAATCAACTTTATAATACTAAAAACATTTTCTAATTACACTATCTATTAAAAAATACTACAAATTCTTACTAATTTATCTATTTAAAAATATTAAAAAACAAACAAACTAAAATATATTTTTTCCAATTCAATTACAAAATGAAAAAATTCTAATTATTAAATTTTGTGATAAAAAGATAATCAAAGCATAATATATTTAATAATCCAAATTTTTAAAAATTGAAATTATTTTAAATGGTTAGTTTATATACCTAATAGAAAAGCTTATAAACGCAAAATATGCAATAAATGTATTTCTAAAATACAATTACAAATTTAGACCTTTTCATATAATTCATTTAAATATAAAAATAAATTTTAAATAAATGCAGGAAGTACCTTTGAACATAGCTGAACCAGGGACAAGACACAAGTTTCCGCCCGTAATTAGCTAAATTTCTTTTAGCCTAAACTTAATATTTTTCATAATAAAACAAATGTGTAGATATAATTATTAATTACTTATTTTGCATTTACATATTCTCAAAACAAATTAGTTACAGAAAAAAAAAAACAAAAACCAATAACAACATAATATATATGTATCAACAAGTTTATTAAAATTATATATAAATTTTTCTTAAAAATTAACTTTTCTTGCTTTTCTGAGCGAAAATTCGTGAATTAACTCCGTTGTGTCTAAATCTGCAGCTATATTTTTTTGTAAGTTAATTAAAATTAAACTAAAAATATACTTATAGTTATTCCATTATTTTTAAAAATAATTTACTGCAATTTCTTTTAATATTATTCAAATTTTTTTCTTGATGTTTTGTTCAATTATACATTCAATATTAAAAAGTAAATTAAATTAAATAGTTGAAATCTTTATTCGAAATAACTTACAATATACAAACTGCCCAATCCTAATGAGAAACTGCCTAATAAAAATTCTCATTTACTTAAATTTAAGCAATGACAGATGAAGTAGCCGTACCATTTGTATACGCATACCAAATTGCATATGTATTTTTTTATTTGAATACCTCAGGATAGGAAATCATATTAGAAGAAAAGAGTCAGGAACATTCTTTTGCCATTCTAGAACTAGTAATTCTATGTTTATACAGCATTGTTAGAAAGCAGAAAATTGTACTTACATTTTAAGAATTCTGCGCAAAACAAAAGTCAGTTAAAAGTACTTAATTCGTATACTATTTAGTATTTCCCCTTTAATTTCAAAGAACAGAAAAGCGAAATTTTAAGAAACTACCGAATGTACGAAAATATAATAATTATTAATTATTTATCAAAAAGAACAATAGACATTTACATTCAGCTAATTTCAGTAAATTAAAAATTCGTTAATTTCATTCAAAAAAAATCATTCCATAAGAATTATTCCAATGCATTCCAATAATTCCAATAATTATTATCTATACTCTATAGTCTATACTCTATAGCAACTATCCCCAAAAAACGTATTGCAGTACAGTTGTATTGTATTATATTTATGTATGTTATCTTTTTTATAAAGAAAAAGTTCAAACGCAACTTTTTTTTATTGTTTTTGCTGCATTGAATGAAATTATAAAATTTGTAATTTTTTATGTTAGTTGTATGTATAATGTATGTATAATAAATATAAGAAAAAGGTATTGTATTTGTATTTTGTTAAAATAGAACAAATTGTGTATTGTATTTTTATTAATTATGTAAACATATGACATTGACATTATGATTTATTGACAAAATATCGTATCAGAATTCAGTACAGACTACAGGTTCATACTGATTACTGATACTTCACACTACATATTAATACAGTACCAGTATGGTACTTTTATAGACTATAATATATGTAGTATTTATTTTCATACTTTAGTATATAAAATGCTTACAAGTTATACATATTTTTATTTAATTAATAGCAGTGTTTGTTTGGTTAAAGTTTAAACCATCATGAAAGTAATAAATATCGATCAATAAATAATTTGTCGCATTTTTCATTTGCCGCCCCCAATGCCTGCCGCCCGGGTGCCATGCACCCCTTGCACCCCCGCTTGGCGCGGCCCTGAGCTGATCCACTACAATTAAGTCTAGATTTCGAAGACACATAGGACATAAGAAATATATTCTTTGGCTTCGAAATTAAACTCGACCACAACCAATTCCCATGGTACTTTCATTACTAGTAACCTAGTGTTAAATTTCATCAAAATACCGGCATTATTTTTTGAGTTATGGTGTTTTTAAGACATATGTTTGTTAGTCCTTGAACTTTTCAAGGGTTCCAGAACCCGAAATTATGGTATGATTTCGCCCATATGCAGTCCCGTCAAACTTTCAATACTTGTTAACCCTTGTACACAATTGGAACGTTCTATCTTAATTTTAAGTTACTAGTTTTATTAATTTCGATGATAAGCTTTTACACATTGGGGGGTCTAAGAGAGGTTCTGAACCACCACTCCAATCGATCCCAAATTAGGGGGGCACGCAAGAAATAGTAAAGAACACCCTGGGCCAAATTTGAAGCTTCTACATTTGTTTCAAGTTACTATATTTATTAATTTCGAAAATATGCTTTAATGTCCTCGGAACTGAGTGGCTGGTCCCGGACCCACTACTCCAATGGGGCCCAAATTTCAAAGACACTTACGAAATAGGAAGGGACACCCTGATACCAAATTTGGAAGTTCTATCTTCATTGGTTTCGGAATTATGCTCGTTTGGCCTAAATTCGAACAAAAAGTTCTAAGTTCCGAACCCATTGTCCAATCCTCACCGTACGTAATTACCGCCGTAGTTTCATTACCAATAACCTACAGCACAAATTTCATGAAGATAGCCTCATTAGTTGTTGAGTTATCGTGATTTTTTATATATGTTCGTTAGCCCTGACATCGATTAAAAGGTCCGGAATCCGAACCGTTGGGCTGATTTCGCCCTTATATAGTCCGCGCTGTACTTATAGTACTAGTTAACCCTTGTACACAATTTCAACGGTCTATCCTAATTTTAAGTAACTATTTTTAGTAATTTCGATTATAAGCCTTTTAAACTTGGGAGGTCTGCGAGGGGTACAGAACCGCCCCTCCAATTGATCCCAAATTAGGGGAACACAGAAGAGATAGTAAAGTACACCCTTGTGGCAAATTGGAAGCTTCTACATTTTTTCAAGTTGCTATCTTTATTAATTTTAAAGATATGCTTTAAGGTCTTCGGAAATGTGTGGCTGGTCCCCGACCCACTACTCCAATGGGACCCAAATTCACAAGACACTTAGGAAAGAGGAAGGGACACCCTGATACTAAATTTGGAGGTTCTCTCTTCATTGGTTTCGACATTATGCTCGTTTGGCCTAAATTCGATCAAAAAGTTCTAGGTTCCGAACCCATGGTCCAATCCCGACCTTACGCAATTCCCGAAGTAGTTTCATTACTAGTAACTTACAGCACAAATTTGATGAAGATAGCGTCATTAGTTGTTGAGTTATCGTGATTTTTTATATTTGTTCGTTAGCCCTGAAACCGATTAAAAGGTCCAGAATCCGAACCCATGGGCCGATTTCGCCCATTTGCAATCCCCGCCGTACTTTCAGTCTTAGTTACCTACAGTTAAAATTTCATCAAGATAGCTCCATTATTTTTTGAGTTATCGTGCCTACGGACGGACGGACGGACGGACATGGTTATATCGACTCAGGCGGTCACGCTGATCACAAATATATATACTTTTCCATATCTAGCTCGCTTCCTTTAGGTGGTTACAAACACCATACCAAAGTTAATATACCCCTTTACCTATTCTATAGGTGTAGGGTATAAAAATGCACTTTTTGTGTTTAAAAATGGTTTAAACGAACCAAATAAAGGTACAATATTTGCTTCACAAGCAAAGAGATTCACGGAAGCTGTAAATCTTGCTTTGAAGTTGGATACTAGTAATGGACAAAACCAAAGCAAGGTATACAATTTTAATAGTCGCAAAAACAATAATAACAATAGGAATATAAATAGTAATTTCAACTACAACAACAATTTTAATAATAACAACAACAATAGATATAACAATTTTAGAAATAATAATAGGAACAACAATTCTGACAGGAATAATTATAATAACAATAATTTTAATAGTAATAACAATAATAACAATAATTCCAATAGAAACAATAATAATAACAACTTCAACAGAAATAATAACAATAATAATAATAATAATATTAATAATAATAATAATAGAAATAATTTTAATAGGAACAGGAACAATAATAATAACTCTAGGAGAATAAATATAATAAATAACCGAGAAGAGGACCAAAACCAAAACCATTTTTTAGGTATAGAAGGACCGACAGTTTAATAGAAAATTCAACTGATCGGATATCCTCTCCATTAAAGATATATAATTTTAATCATGATTTGACAAACTTTATAATTTTAAGATATACCTAATAATAAAGATTTAAAATTTTTGATAGACACAGGTGCTGACATATCAATTTTTAAAGAAAATTGTCAGTCGAATAATAGCTCATACGAAATTAACGAAAGAGGAGCAAAAAGTAAATTAACAGGTATAACGAGAGAAGAAGTATGCTCACTCGGTACAATAAATATAAAAATAAATATTTCTAATAAATTCATATATAATACTTTTCATCTTATAGATGAAAATTTTCCAATATCTACTGACGGTATAATTGGTAGAGACTTCTTAATAAAGTATATGTGTAAAATAGACTATGAAACGTATACTTTAACATTAGATATCAATGAAGAAAAAATAACCATTCCAATTAGAACTAAACCTTTGAACATAAAACATATAACAATGCCCGCTAGCAGTGAAATCATACATCCAATAAAAATTAATATTAAAGAAGATAGTATAGTCTTAAATAAAGAAATAAAAGATGGTGTATTTATAGCCAATACGATCAAACCATGTAAAGGGATTAGTCACATAAAAATTTTGAACACCAATCAACAAAAGATAAAAAACGATTAGAAGAAATCGTAAAACTAATAAATATTGAAACAAATGATGTTCATGCAAAGGATACTTTGTTAAAATTATTTGAAAAATATAATATTTTCCATTTAGATAATGAACCACTATCTACAAATAATTTTTATACTCAAAATTTAAATACCGCAGACAACAATCCGGTATCTATAAAGAATTACAGATTACCTCAATCACAACAAGAGGAAATCAAGAAACAAGTTCAAAAATTATTAGATGATGACTTAATAGAACCATCTATAAGCCCTTACAACTCACCATTATTACTAGTACCTAAAAAAAGTACTAATGATGAAAAGAAATGGCGTTTAGTAGTTGATTTCGTAAACTAAACGATAAAATAGTAAATGACAAATTTCCTTTAACGCGTTTGGAAGACGTTCTCGACAAATTAGGAAGAGCCAAATACTTTTCAACTTTAGACATGACTAGTTCTTTTCATCAAATTAAACTAAATAAGGACTCTAGACCACTAACCGCATTTTCGACCCAAGATGGTCATTTTCAATTCAAAAGGTCTAAAAATTTCATCAAACAGCTTTCAAAGAATGTTGACTATAGCATTAACCAGTTTAAATTCAAATGCTTTTCTTTATGTCGATGACATAATTGTTTTTGGTTGTAGTATAAAAAATCATAATGAAAATTTAATAAAAACTTTTGAAAGATTAAATAAATACAACCTAAAACTAAATCCAAATAAATGTTGTTTTTTAAAACCCGAAGTTGTGTACTTGGGACATTTGATAACAAGCGAAGGTATAAAAACCGATCCCGCAAAACATAAAGCAATAAAAGAATACCCGGTACCCAAAAATGCTGACGAAGTTAGACGATTTGTAGCTTTCTGTAAACACAACTTTCACAAACCTTTAGTTTCGCTCTTTTCACACAAAAATCCATCTCCAAAATTAACAAGAACAAGACTAGATTTATCTGATTATGATTTCGAAATAATTTACAAGCAGGGAACAATAAAAACTAACGATGATGCGTTGTCTAGAATAAAAATTGAAAAATAATGATGAATCCGTGAAAAAGATGTTAGTGATGACTAGGGGGATGTCTGCTATAAAAAATAGAGGCATTGGTAATAATAAAAATGATAAAAAAAAAAAGGGATGACAGTTTTCAACCGAAGCCTGCGCAACTTCATATCTGGGACTGTACGTCAAAATTTGCGCACTTCATATCTGACGTCAAAAATTTAATAAAATTAAAATTTATAGTTGATTCAAATAGTAAGGTACCTAAAATAAATAAAATTAAAAATGAAGTATTAGTAAGATGTAGTGATAATCATGCGAAATCCGTTTCGACAGTTGAGAAGCTATTATCTGAAATATACAAATTAAAAATAAGGAAACTTGCATTAAGTGATTCTGATGATATATTCCAGTATATTCCGAAAATGGAATTTAAAAATTTATATAATACATAATCTGCAGAAAAATATATTGAATAATAAAAATAATATGAATCACTTTTCCACTAACATACTTATATATATACCCCCACAGAAAATAAATGATGCTATTATGCAATATAAATTAATTGATGAATACCATAATGCACCACACGGAGGGCATTTGGGAATAAGAAAAACCGTCATAAAATTAAAACAAAGATATATTTGGAAAAACATGTCTAAAATAGTAAAAAAGTACATTTCTAATTGCAAACTATGTGCTTATAATAAACAAGTACGAAACGTAAAAGAAAAAATGGTGATAACTGATACTCCAACAACAAGTTTTGAAATAGTATCTATAGATACAGTCGGACCGTTAAGAATGTCCAATAATTTTAGATATATATTAACAATACAATGTGACTTGACAAAATATGTAGTAGCTTATCCAATTGGAAACAAAAGAAGCCGTTACAGTAGCTAAAACACTGGTAGAACAATTCATTCTTAAATATGGATGTTTCAAAATATTAAAATCAGATAGAGGTACTGAATTCAATAATGAATTAATGGACAATATCTGTAAAAGTTTTAATATTGAACAAAAATTTTCAACTCCATATCACCACCAAACTTTAGGTTCAATTGAACGGAACCATAGAGTTTTAAATGAATTTCTACTTGCATTTTCAAATGACAATGACTGGGACAAATGGATACCTTACTACACTTTTGCATACAATACGACCCCACATATAGACACAATTTACACACCATACGAATTAGTATTTGGAAAAATTGCATATTTACTAAATGACATTATAACGAGTAAAAATCCTGTGTATAATTTAGATGATTATAATAATGAATTAAAAGTTAGACTCCGTGAATCTAGAAATAGAACACGAGAGATTATAATAAAGTAAAAATAGATAGGAAGGAAAAATTTGACGCAAATGTCAACCCTTTATTTTAAAGTAGGAGATTTAGTATTAGTTAAGTTAGGTAATAGAAAAAAACATCAATCATATATAGAAAGGATTGTTTTTTTTATTCTAACGATACAAACCTACATCAATTATAAATAATAAATTATTTGCCAAAAAAAAACAATTTATGTAATTTAAAAGACATTAAAATATCACAATATTAAGTAATACAAAAAAAAAAAAGAAAAATAATTTTTTAAAGACATACAATAACATTTTTTTTTTAAATTAGTTTATAAATTAATTGAGATATCAAATTAAACTAGTTGTACTTCACATTATAAAGAAAAACATTTTATTATTGAAAATAATAATATTAAAATAAATAAATTACTTTTTAACTCTAAAATAAATATTACTTTAAAATTAATCAAAATAAAGATAAATGTAAAAAAAAAAAAAAAATATTTTAATAATACAATTTTAAATAAATTTTTCATTTAAAAATAAAAAAAAATTTAAAATAATTTTAACAAAATCAAATAATAAGAATTTGTACTTGTAAACTATAATGCTTAAATACAAAATAAAAAGTTATTTTCTATTCTTTCAAAAACAAAATAACTTTTCTCTTAAGGGTGAGGGTGTAGTGTATCTACATTCAATTCCATAATACACTGCAATAAGTTGTATTCCGTGATACACCGCAAATAATTGTTTAAGCATTATTGTGACAATTCTTATAATTAAAATAATTATATGCTACAAATTAAAGGATCATATTGCATTTTATATTTTTGGTTTTTTTTTTTCTCTTTCTGTTTTCATTTCGTTCGTAATATGAATATACCATATGTTACTAATAATAATTATGTATAAGCAATGCATTACATTGTGTGTGGTATATTCTTAGTGTTAATGAACGGAGTGTACAGAATACCTAGTGAGCCACTTAAAGAGGTTCTTGGAATGCACTATATGAATTATTATTTGTAGCATACCAATATATAAATAAATTTGGGTTAAAGTAACTAGAATCAAATTTTTAATGTAAGAACTAATTTGTGTAATATTAATTGTATTAGTAGAAATTAGTAATCTTTATTGTAATTAAATTATATGTATTTGTAATAGAAAAAAAAGTATAAATACCAAGGGTTTTTGGTAAAATAAAAGAAAATGTTATTCTTGACTTTGCCAATAAAGGAAATAATTGTGTTATTCATTTAAAACTGGATAGCGGCGCAGCACGCCTAAATGTTTGAAAAAGTGCATTGGATAATGCACTAAAAATTATCCAAATCAATTACGGAACTACACTGTGTCATAGGTCAACCTCTGTTAGAAGATCACACAGTACCGTATTGATTTGTCATCAATACATTTTTAATACCATCCAGCATACATTACAATTTTTTAAATCTTAATATTAGAAATATAAGAAAAACCAATAATATTTTTATACATTTGGTCAATTTGTAAATTTTATATACGATTAGCTAAATATGTTTTTTTAGCAAAATAATAACAAAATACAGTACTTTTCAACAAATTAATTTTTTTAAAAAATATTATTTTTAGTTTTAACAAACACAGGTATTATAGGTATTTTCAATTATATTGAATATATGTAATGTATTTTTTAAAAAATATAGGTATTTTTAAGAAATATTTTATTTTTAGAACAATAACAACATAAGAAAAAACAATAACATTTTTATATGCTTTGTCAATGATTTTAATTTTAAAAATTCGTGGTACAGTAAGTTATTCTCATGTAATATCATGTACTTAACTATTAATTTAAAACTTTTTGTTAGCAATTATGCACCATAAGGCTTGATTTTGGTTAGGACCTAAGGAACAAATCAGTAGTTAGGATATGATAGAGCTAACGTATGAAAAACGCAAAAACTTGCTATTTGCCGTTTTTTGCCACTAGATGTCGGTAATTTGCCGCTAGTGGTCACTAGATGTCGGTGAACGTCGAATAAATTATATGAGAGAGCTAATGTATGAAAAACGCAAAAAGTTGTTATTTTCCGTTAGTGGTCGCTAATGTAAAAAAACGCAAAAAGTGGTTATTTGCCGTTAGTGGTCACCAGATGTCGGTGAATGTAAAAATTAAAGATTAGGGTTGTGTACAGGGTAAAAAGTGAAGAAAAAATGGGATCGTGTACAGATCGTGTACATTTGGTGATAATTTTTGTGTTATGAAGCGTTTGTTTAAGACAAGTTAATTCAATAAATAAAAAAAAAAATATTTAAATATGCTGATAAGAAAATAAAATATTTTTAAAGCCTGAGCTTTTTTTTGGATTGTTGTTGAATTGAATTATATTGATAAGAAATTTAAAATTTTCAAAAGTGAAACATAATGTAAAAAGCAAATAAAATAAAATCTGAAATACTATGCCGGTTCTAGCCCACTTTTTCCATACAAAATTGAAATTTTTTCCGCCATCTTGGATTTTGTTAATTTGGCTAAAGTGATGACGTCACCCGTCTGACTCAGTGATTTTTTAATGTTAGTTATCCAGTTATGGAGGATCTCATTATTTATATTTCTGAAAGCCAACTGAAATAAGTATAAATATATATATATATATAATAAATTATCATTTTTAGTAGATTTTATACCTGCTTATTATAGACACTAAATGTTTGAATTAAAAAATAAATCACACACCCCGAACCCCCACACCACGATCCCGTACCATGACTCCCCGCATGCCCAAGCACCACGACTCCTGCACCCTGACTCTAAAACAGTTCATGGTATTCATATAGTTGTTTGTACCGATTATTAAATTTTATGAGAATGATATTATGAAAATTTCGCTGAAATTAAATGAGTATCCTATAGTTGAAGAGGGGGGTTTTGCAATAAAAAAATTAATTTAGTTTTTGTCGTTTTTGAATTTGTTATAAGCGAGCTGAATCTTGGAGTGAAAAAAAAGAATATACTGATAAGAATTATATAAAAATGTTCAACAAATTTATAAAGTTGTAAAATAAAAATTTGAAATGACGTCAAGCGGTTCCTATTGTTAATTTAAAAAAGCAAAAACATAAAAAAATATGTTAGTATTACAACATTTTCTTTTTATTTATTATTTAACGTTTTCTGATATTTATAATTATTTTCTTTGAATTTTTATGATTTTTTAGAAATTGTTTTCGGTTTTTTTATTAATTGAGTATTATCAGTAATTTGTATAGTTTAGTATGGGTTGTAATTAGGAATTGGAAGAGGGAAAGAGACAGAAATAAAGGATTATTTATTTATTTATTTTATTCATAATATGCATTAGTAAATAATACATATTATATTAAGAACCCTTGACCTGCAAGATCTTTGGGCTACGATACTATTATTATGATATAATTAATACTATTTATTTTGTTTATATTATATATTTTATATCTTACACTATATTTGGTCACCAAGGGGATTTTGTAAAGAAAAACTACTTATTCAGTAATTTTTTATTCAAAAGACTTAGGAGATTCCCGAAAATGTTTTGTGCCTCTTAAATTTAAGAGTTTATAAAATATTATGAATAAGATATAAAAATAGAATATTTTTATCGAAATCCAAAAACTTTTACAAACTATAATAAAATATTACATAATACTATTATGTATGCCTAATACATAAAGGTACTTTTTATTGCTTATTTTTCAAAAGGTTCTGAGCAAAGAAGAGATAGTATTAGTATGTATTATTAATAAGATGCAAACTCGCTATCTTAAGAATCAAAAATTTTTCCTTTTTTTAAAAATATTACGTATTAGGTTTATTACGCAAACGTTTTAGGTAAAGTTCACCAGTTCTTAAAGAATTGGAAACTAAAACCTACAATGAAGTGTTAAAAACTATTGATAGCTTAAAAAAATTTGCAACATTTAAAGAGAATCTTACAGCATTCCATTTTATAAAAAACTTAGAAACACATTTCAAAAATAATGTTTGAAAAATTGATCAAGAAAAAATACGGCAGTCAAAGTTTTCAAATTTTCTCAAAAGACTACTAATTCTTAAACTCTGGAATGGAAGTAGCATGTAATTTAAACAAATAATTTTAATCTGTATTGAATTTATTGATTTTTTGTTTAGTTTTTTGTAGTAATTTTTATTTTCTTTTGTTATTTAGTTTTATGTTGTTTTACCATTATAATTTTACCCTTGAAAAAACGTTATTAAAAAAATTAATAAAGAATTTAAGAAAAGTTATAAAAATTTTTTTTCTATTAACCGGACAATTCCCATAAGCGAACGAAAATTTTAGAACCGTGAGTGTCCGTTTATGAGAGCTTTCACTGTATTTTTGAAAGCAAATTGAAATAAGTATATATATAATAAATTATCATTTTTAGTAGATTTTATGCTCGCTTATTATAGGCGCCAAATGTTTCGTACTATAGAAAACATAACTAAAAAAAACAATAACAAAACAAAAAACTGATTATTGAAATTTATAAAAATGATTTTATGAAAATTTCTTTGACATTATATGATTATCCTATAGTTGAAGGGAAGGTTTACGTTTTGCGATAAAAAATTAATTTAGTTTTATGGTTTTTGAATTTGTTGAAATAAAGAAAAAATTAGTGATAAGCTAGCTAAAACTTGAACTGAAAAAAGAAATACACTGATAAGAAATATTTAAAAACGCGAATTAAAATGAAATATTTAATACCTACTAAATTTATGAATTTTGAAATTATGATGGTAAGAAAAAATATGAGCAATTAGGTTGTGAAATAATAAAAAGTTCTTATTTGTATAGTACATAATAATGTTCAATATTTAAAAATGCTCAAGAAAATTTTGAAAGTTGCAAAATAAAAATCTGAAATGACGTCAGGGGATTCCTATTGTTAATTTAAAAAAGAAAAAAACAAAAAATATATTAGTATTGCAGTGTGGTATTATGAAATTGAAATAGGGGTGGGGGGCGGTATAATGAGTAAATAAAAAAAATATAAAATCAAGTGAAATAATTGAAATGACGTAGGAGATTCTCAAAATTTAAAACCTTGACTGAAATACAAAGAAAACAAAAAAAAAAACAAAATTTTTTATTCTATTTACAAATATGTATTATTTAAAATTTGTTCACAAACAGTTTCATTAGTTAAATTTTTTTTCCATATGCACTTATAGTTAACAATTTTAAAATATAAAAATTATATGTGAAATGGATTATATTTAGCCAAAAACTTTTACAAACTATAATAAAATATTACATAATATAATGATATTTTTATATTATACAATTATATCAGCCTTGCGAAGTGCATCGATTATACATTCGAATTCAATTTGATGATTGTCACCAGCTATTTCAAAATTGTTTAGTTCCCTTAAACGATGAACTAATTGGTTTGGGTCATTCCAATAAACATACTGTATGAAGTTCTCAGAATAGGGCATTCCTGGTGGTTGATACTGATTAAATTCATATGCTCCTCCGTTTTTAATATTTCCTATATAGTTTTCATTTCCATAAAGCTTCCTTATGATATTTTTATATTTAAATCCTCTATTAGCTTTTATCTTCCCATATGGTTTATGATAAATTTTATGAGCGCTAGTTTTTTCCAAAATATTTTGATACGCTGCTAAATCCTCTTTAGTATAATTTTCAGGCATATTTTCAAATATAAGGTTATGTAATCCCTCTGTTCCTTTAAAAACTTCGTTGTCAATTATAATATCATTACTATCTCTATCAATACTAAATGATAAAGAGCCCAGTTTGCTAGTTTTGGTATTAAAATCAGTATAAGGTCCGTACACCTTATCTAATGAAAATCGCTTTAACGTTTTATTAGCATCAGAATCATTAAATGTTTTATTAAGCAAAACGGTATTGGGTATTGAGGTTTTTGAATTTTCAAATTCGAACTTTTGAGATTTTGGTGTTTGAAATATATCTTCTGAATGTTCTTTTTCTGAGTTATATTCTTCTTCCTCCTTATTTTCTTTGACTTTTTCAACCTTAATATCGGGTTTTTTATTTTTTATTAATATTACAGCATCCGCTAATTCCTCAATAGCGTCTGAAATTGGCTTGAATTCTTGCTCTAAAGCAGACCCGTGCAAACTGCGGCCCTATAAAGATATTGTGCGGCCCATTTAATAATATATTTTTTCTTACTATTTCATAATATTTTTTTTTAATTTTTTTCAAAATATAATTTTTTTTTAAACATAAAACCACAATTATGTGCGTTTCGTGAAGTAAAGTTTTCTATTTCTAACATATAACATAAATTGTATAACCTTAGGTGTAAGTATAAAATCTCGGATCAATTTCAAAATCTCTTTGCATCTCAGATATTTTGTACCTCGGATCAACTTCAAAATCTCTTTGCGTCTCAGATATTTTGTACTTGTTAAAAAATATAAATGTGAAACTTAAAAATTACAATTTTTTTAATTAAACTGCAATTCATTATTCACAAAAAACACAAGATGAACATTAACTTTTGTAACATTTATATATATTTTTTTATCATTAGGAAACAATATTTAAAAC